>JAWQUT010000035.1:2794206-2815828 GCA_033807755.1 Ellobium chinense
TTGAAGTCCAGCCGGCAGTTTTGCGCCCTTCGTGTATCCAACGCATGGAAATACCACTGTGCATACCATTACCGTGAGCAAAACCATTTATTTGGGTGGGGTATATTGTAGTAGCCCCTGTGAGACCCATCATCATACAAGAAAGATAATAGAGAGTTAACAATCAAGCGAATGACCCGTTCGCCGCAAGAATTTATAATGGTATATCTAGGGAATCAAAAAAACAAGGAGAATTGTATTTACCCGGTGGGGAAATATAATGTTACACATTCTATGTGACAATAGACATTATTCATCGCAAGAAGAGCAAGACTGGGCGAAGGGGAGGAGTGTAGTGTCGCGTCACTTGGTAGATGACAGACCGCACGTACTGGAAATTCTGGAAAACAATAAAAATGGCGCGTAGAGGCTCTCAACCAATGGAGTGAAGATAAGACACGAATCTCACTGGGTCAAGGTCACTAGAGTCCCCGTAAAACTTGCCTCTTCTTCCACAGGGGCGTAAGAAGAAATCAACAACTTCAGAGAGAGGGAAGAGGAAGATAGTACAGTCCCCTCAAATAAAAAAAAAAGTATTTATTGACATCAAAGATGTAGATCTCTCCCGAAAATATTTCACAAGGAAAAATGTAGCTTCCGTATTTTAGTGCTAAAATATTAATGGAGAGGGTTACGGAGCCCCACTTGCTGTGACACCTCTGCACCAAGGCTAACAATGACGCAAGTCATGATGGACAGCAGATGTCATGAGAGAGCTCCACGTGCAGTTGGACACGAGTGAAAGTCAGAGTACGGTCTTGCGTCGCCCCGAGTGACGCATAAGAGGTACCATGAATTACAAGATACAAGTACTTTTAAATCAGGAATAGACCACTGCTCACCAAAGAGTGTATTTAAGGCAAGAGGGGTCACTTATGCTGGACATTAATAATTCAAAGTTTCTAGTTCAAGATCTTTATGGGGCTTTAGCCAGATAAGTTCTCACTTGACAGACAGATATTCATTACAAAACAACAACATTTATAGAATTAATACAATTATGTTAGTTTAATTAGAGTCTTGTAAACTGCACACCATGACAAGGAAATGATCAGCAATAAAAATCGCAGACAGTGCAGAATCTTATAGATTCATGAAGGACTTCAAAGTACAATATACATGTGTATATAAAGGTCCTTTGAAGCACACTGCAGTCCGTAATAATAACACTACCAGTGAAGAGGTAATAAAACTTTACTGCTAATTTCGAAAGCTGAATTTTCTTCATCAAACAAAATGTGTAAACTAAAATGAATACAGGAAAACTACAGTAATAATGAAGCGAAAGTGGGGTGGGGGTGCTGAGGGTCAAGAGACCCCCAAAAGAAAAGACAAAAAGGAATAACGAGAAAAGGAAAGAGGAGGAGATAGGACACATGATGCTGGGATACCCGAGCAATGACTTTGCAGGAAATGAAGGAGGCAACGAAAGTACCGGTTACGGCCTTGTTAGAATTGCCTCCATATAATCCCCGAAAAGGGATGTACCATATAGTGGAATAAAGTGTCGACACAGGTTTATTTTGCCATTCTTTTTGCCTTCCGTTTAGATTCACCAAGCCGCGTCAATCAATGCGTTGATATTGTTCTGTTTTTCATGCCCTTGTTACGTACGGCTATAATTTTGCAAGGAATAAAAAAAAATGTTCAAGCACGTTTTGCGTGGGCTTTTCTAGTTGCATCTAAATCGAATATTGACATGGAACACAGAGGAATACGATGTAGTCTAGTCAGTACGTCAAATAAACAGATAAAGAATGATGGCTTTGTTTTATGTGCACACTAACCATCAGGGGAGTAAAACAGGTTCCGTAACTCTGACCACCTTTTACAGGACTGGGTTAAGGGCCTTGCTCATGGCTATACAATGTGCAGTTGATTTAGCTTAATCACATTTCCAGGAAAACATGATAAATAAATCAATGTTGAGATTATGGGAAGTTTCGATTAAGCGAAGCTGTTTGATTTCAGCTTTGGCATGTATCGCCCATAAAAACATATCAGATCATTAATATACTACGTAATCGACTGTGATAGGCTTATACGACCTTAAAATTTAATAACATGAATTGTTAAGATAGTTTTAAATGATCATTACGAATACGCGGTGTTGACTTTATCCGGAAGACGGATGCCATGAAGGATGAAACCCCGAAGCTCGAAGCAGATCTCGGGTAGAATGTGATTAGATCGATTTTTTCGGAAGACATTAAACGTGAAATAAACCCAGCTCTACCATTAAGCCATGCAAATAAAAATATCCCCACCATAGGACACCTGTTAGAGAGGTCCAAAGATCGATAACCATGCAGAAACGTTGTCAACAGAAAACAAAATAAAACTGCACAAAAATGAAAAGGTGGGGGGAAAAAAATCTAAACCGAAGAAATAAAAACCACTGGAAATTAAGTAGGTCTAATGGAAATTCGATGCGTCACGAGGTCTGAAACACGAGAGTTATGTGCCCTTTATACCTTTCACTTTCTTTACAATATAGTACGTAGTACCGGAAGCTAAAGAGCGACTAATGAAAAGCTGGACGGAAAAAGCCACCGGAAAAAAAAAAGGACATGGGGAGCAAGTATCTGAATCTGATCAAAGCTAACTTACATCTATTTTCTAAAAAGTTCAATTTTTGCAGTGAGAATGAACCTTCTGCGCAGCATTTCTAACATATACATAGAGAGTGGGAATCGACCCATTCTGATACTGAGAAAGCTGCAGGTTAAAAACTTTCGATTCTCTGCATGCAAATTAAAACAAACAAACAAACAATTAAATAAATAAACAGACAGACAGACAGACAGACAGACAGACAGACAGACAGACAGACAGACAGACAGACAGACAGACAGACAGACAGACAGACAATCAAACAAAACAACAGCAACAAAAGTAAAACAGATCACTTCTGAGTATCATGACTGGAAGAGCGGTAAAACTTTATGTACATAATAATAAAATCCATATTCAGGTGCGCGTTTGTGATTGTTATTGTAAGGACAGACATGGGNCCACCGGAAAAAAAAAAAGGACATGAGGAGCAAGTATTTGAATCTGATCAAAAGCTAATTCACATATATTTTTTTAAACAGTTCAATTTTTGCTGAGAGAATGAACATTTTGCGCAGCATTTCTAACATATACATAGAGAGTGGGAATTGACCCATTCTGATACTGAGAAAGCTGCAGGTTAAAATCTTTCGATTCTCTGCATGCAAATTAAAACAAACAAACAAACAATTAAATAACAGACAGACAGACAGACAGACAGACAGACAGACAGACAGACAGACAGACAGACAGACAGACAGACAGAAAGACAGACAGACAGACAGACAGACAGACAGACAGACAGACAGACAATCAAACAAAACAACGGCAACAAAGATAAGACAGATCACTACTGAGTATCATGACTGGAAGAGCGGTGAAACTTTATGTTCATAATAATAATATCCATATTCAGGAGCGCGTTTTTGATTGTTATTGAAAGGGCAGACATGGGATGGGCCTCTGACCCATGCCTGCCCAACGAACAGAGACGAATAAAAATATTTTTTTATAAGTAACAACAACAACAACAACAACAACAACAACAACAACAACAACAACAGCAACAACAACAACAACAACAACAACAACAACTGGCATAGCGTCTCAGTAATCTATAAATTTGAGATATACCAATATAGGAGTATACAGGGCTAGGTACAAGAGCTTTGAAACGAGGTCACGGAGTATTCAACAAGTTTATTAAGTTTATTATCATTCCAGATCGCGAGACTCAAGGTCGCTAGGTTTCTCTGTTGTGTGTAAGACTTTTGTTGCTCCTTTGAAATGTTCCACATTACCAGTTCAGTTCAGTTCAGCTCAGTTCAGTTCAGTTCAGTTCGGTTTGGTTTGGTTTATTATGGGCATTACCATCATCTGTAGCGCACTTGACACTGTTATCTGTCGCTCATCCGTCTTTTCATTACTACATATCGTATCATCCGCGTTCACAACTCGACTGCCATCCGCTTCCATTCTCACATAGCTATCCCATGCTATTTCTCTCTCTCTCTCTCTCTCTCTCTCTCTCTCTCTCTCTCTCTCCTCTCTCTCTCTCTCTCTCTCTCTCTCTCTCTCTCTTCACAATCTATTCTTCCGTGCACGTTTTCATGCAATCTAATCGTTTATAATACATGTCCGTTCACGTCACAAGTATTCACCAGAAGATGTTTATAATGCTAGCCCCTTATAATTTTGTAAACAGTGTCATCTTTTTCAGTACAAACTCGACATAAGGCAAGCCTTGGTGCATGGGAAAATACACTCATAACTGAGGTATATTTTACATCTAGGTCCAGCTGGAATGTGAAATAAAACAAGGAGGATGAATCTATGCATGTGAAATTCACAACTGACAACAATGCACACTTATTACATGAGTACTTAATATCTAGATTCCAATGTATCTCCTTATACAGTAGAGTGTTTACTATCACCTCAGAATTCTCTCTCACCCTCTCTCCGCAGACCTCCGGCTAAGCATTTCTCTTGTCTCTGCCTCCTAATGCTGGATTAAACAATCTATTCACCTCTCTATCACCTGTCGTGGCATTGTCTCTTGGCAGCCTCTCTCCAAGTGTCGGGACTAGTCTATTTCATGAATGCCGCCTGAGAAACCAAGGTCTTTTACATCAGGTTTAAATGAACCGAGAAATTACACCCGGAATGACTGTCTCGAAGGACATTATAACACAGAGAGACGCAGAACAAAAAAAAAAAAGGAAAGAAGGAAGGAGTAATAAGAGGACGGACGAGAAGGAAAGAAGGAAAGAAGGAAGGAGAAAGGAGACAAAGAAAGGCATATAACATATTTGTAATGAAGGATATTGTAGCAAAGGACACTATAGTGCAGAGAGAAGCAGACAGAAACAATCGAAAGATGGAAAGAGTTTAAGAGGACAGAACAGGGGGAAAGAAGGGAGGAAAAAGAGAAAAAAAAAGAAGAAAGAAAGAAATCATATTAGTAATAAAGGACATTGTAGCGAAGGGCATTATAGCGTAGAAAGAAACTAAAAACAGAAAAAAAAAAGAAAATGAAAGATGGAAAGAGTGTAAGAGGACAGAAGAGAAGGGGAGAAGGAAGGAAGGAAGGAAGGAAGGAAGGAAGGAAGGAAGGAAGGAAGGAAGGAAGGGGAAAGACAAAAAAAAAGAAAGAAATATAACCTTTGTAATGAACATTTTGTATCAGAAGGAGGAAAATGAAAGATGGAAAGAGTTTAAGAAAACAGAGGAAGATGGAAGAAGAAAGGAAAGAAGGAAGGAGAAAGAAAAACAGAAAGAAATATTAAAACAAGGACATTAGTAATGAAGTTTATAAGTCTCGTATCCAGGATAATGCAAGTTCATGCTGAAAATAATGAAGAAAGAGAAAAAGAAATATCGAAGACAGGAAGATAAAGAATGAGAAGACAACATCGAAGACAGAGAGAGATCGAAAGGGCTTTAAAAAGACAAAGCATGGCAGAGACGAAAGATTACAAGCGTTTGAGAAGAAAACATAGATAATCCCACAATAATGTATATTATTCATAACACTATAACAAACCTTCGAAAAGTCAATAATCTACGATAAAGTAGGCCTGAACTTCTTGTGAAATGTGAAAGAAATGTAATCCGTTAGTAAGACATGTGCTTTGCTATCCATTAAGGGGAAGTAATGTAAACCCGTTCTGATATAGTCTGGAAAGCATGCCACTAGGGTTGGTATAAAATTAGAGTACTGTGAAAGATAAATTTAAGAAGAAATGGCCAAAAACGAACCAAAAAAAAACTGTCAATACACCGTAGAAAATGTCCAGTCCTTTCCAGGGTATCTCAGCTTGCAAGTCTGAAAGTACTACCACTACACCACAGGGACTCAAACTTCACAGCAATTTAAATTTTAAATACCTACTGCCCAACTACCTCGTTTGAGTTCCAGTGTTCATTCGTGACCCTGACACACTTTCCAATTGTTCACAAGAGATTTATAAAAAAAGAACAAAAACAAAACTGATTTACACTGAATCTTACTAAGCTGATGTTTGGAAACAGCTTAAACACTAATCGCAGTTATTATCGTCTTCGTTGACGAATATATACGTCGATGCCATATGAAAGAAAAACGGGATCCTGTGCAGTCTTGCTTAATGAAAATTTTGAGCTCCCGCATGAATTAGGGTAGACTGGTATTATCAAAACCGACTCGAAATTCTGAAACAAAATGATACCCAATTTATGGAAAACAACGTGGCATGACAACATGGATGATACGAGGTCAGATCCACACATCCCCAGAATGCGCCCATAAAATTTCGTAGATTGAATCTAGATGTCACATGATTCGTCCATCACTTTCGAAAAGTCCAGTTCGGAGTCAGCACACGGATCCCTGCATTGCTGCCAAGCCTAGAAACAACCCTGGAAGTCTTTATGTGTCTGTCTGTCAAGCATCATCTGGGAATCAGCCTATATCTCTTCTGTTATCTCAAATCTCATTCCCTGCAGCTCGATGTTCATGATTTGGAAGATGAATAAATCACACGGAGCTGTTTACAGGTCAGACGGTCAATGCTGACTTTCATTGTGCGGTTCTGAGGCGGTTGCACAAAGCTGTAAGACGGAAGCAATTAGCAAATTAACTTAACCACTGACATCAGATCTGCACATGACAATGTGCCAGCGCACTTCGCCATCAGATTTCAGCAATTTTTGGCCTCAAAACTTAATGGCCGTTGTCCCCCACCCTCCGCGCTGGCAGGACTTTGCTTCGTGTAACTTCTTTAACTTCCCATTGATTAAAATTCGGCTGACGGGATGTAAATTTGAGATTACAAGGGAGATATAAGAATCGCAGATAATGATAGACAAACTGATACATATAGATCTCCTGGTACTAGGAGTGCTTCTGGAACTGACTGCGTTGCTAGAATTACCATACTGACTCCCAAATGAATTGTATCCACGGTGACTGTAATAATCTACGAGTTTTTATCCAGTTCGAAGACTTTTAGATCGCACCTCGAATATCTGACGCGCTTGTTCGTAAAGGTCACCATGTGCAAGAACTTAAGCGTATCATTTCGATTTCATCATGAAGGAAACATGTTCTAAACTTGAAACATGCGCTCGTCAAAGATGCATATCAGCTGTCTTTATTCATGAAAGCTAAACATTTCATATCTGTTTGAAATCTTCATCCCGCTTATACATGTATTAGTTACAACTTTCGCCAACAGAACCACAATCAAAAAAAAAAAAGAATGAAGAAATCACTTCTAAAATGCTTTATACATGGTAACAACTATAGCGATGATTTCTGGTCATTGTAAAATTTATCGTGAATGGTTGTAGAAAACAGCAAATAAGTTTTTATACTTTATGACCCAGTGAGGCGAAAACAGCAATAACAGAAAGAAAAAAAAAGTATAGAACCCCAGAGTGTTAGATTACAGTCTATTCAAACCTCTCTGTCTGTGGCCAACTCAAGCTTTCATGATGAACGGTTCGCATTGATTAGCTCAGGATCTAAATCCCAAACCGCTTTCCCTACATTTTTCTTTATGTCATCCGCTTTCTAGAGTTTGGGGTTAATAGCTGGTTAAAAGCATTTCTCATCTCTCTTTCTCTCTCTTTCTTTTTAATCTTTCCCTTCCCTTCTCGTTCTTCATTATTTTATCATTGTGTCCTTTTCTTTCTTCCTTGTTCAAGGCCTCTTTCCTTATTTCTTTTTCTCTGATTCGATTTCTTCACTCTCTCACTCTCTCTCTCTCTCTCTCTCTCTTCATTACATTATCACCACCCTTTCTCGTTTTTCATTTTTCCCCCTCATCTCTCCATCCAGTCCGTTATCAAAAACGATTTTTAAACACATCACGGATAAAAATCTAATTTCCCCTAATTCTAATCGAATGCTGTTTGTTGAGAGCTCAGGTTCGAGGTTCACTTAGCCTTTTCTTGTGAGACGCACGTTCAGATTTCATACTAGCTCCTCTTTTATCTCTTAGCTGAGCGATACATACGACTATTGCTATTGATTGCCTTTCTTTATGCATTCACTCACTCACGCTGGCTCACATACTCCACTCATCTGCTCACGCATGCACGCCCGCATGGCAGCCTGCATTTACATTAATTCGCTTAAACATTTTCCTTATTTGTTCACTTACTCACTCACTCACTCACTCACTCACTCACTCACTCACTCACTCTTACTTTCTTCTTTTTCTACTTCTTTCACCTTTCAACGCAAGCATTCATGCACCCACGCACGCACACACTCACTGGCCATTTCCGTCCCTCTCTCCATCCCTGACTGACTGGCTGACTGACTGACTGACTGATTGACGGACTGACTGACTTATTGGTGGCTGGTCGGCTGGCTAGCACTCACTCACTCACTCACTCACTCACTCATCAGACATAGATACCGAGTTAGAAAGGTTTACAAATAAACAAACTAAAAACGGCCGGGTGAGGTTTGGGGAGGGAAGGACATAAACTAAAAGTACAACTTCGCTCGATCGGGTAAAATAATATCAGAGTCATATTATAAGCAAATCCAAATTAACAGGACTGTTGAAATGGAAAATTTAATATGATAAAATCTGCGAAATATTTACGCACACTAATAGGCTTCATCCGTTTAACGGAAAAACCCATGTCCTCACTTTTATTTAATGAGACACTGACCTTATCAAGTGACACAAATTGTCAAGTGATACGCAAACAACTCAACACTTGTCTCAAAGCCTCGGTTTGTTGTTTTTTTTCTTGATTTATTTATTAAACGACTATTTTGATTTTATTTGTGTCTCACTCCAACAAAGCTGTAAGCTTTCAAGGGTCTTTCCCGGAATCAAACTGAGAAGGGCCGTCTGGATGGATGGATGGATGGATGGATGGATGGATGGATGGATGGATAAGATAAGATAAGATGAGATGAGATAAGATAAGATAAAATAAGATAAGATAAGATAAACTTTAATATGATGGACGGACGGATGGAGTGTGCGTACGTATATACCTATGTCTGTAAGTGCTTTTAGGAGTGGATGTGTGTGGAAAAGAAGTAAAACAGAGGATTGTATAAGTAAACAAGAGAGAATGATAACGCACGAGAGACACGGTGACTTGCATGTGAGGCAATGAAAGGTGAGAAAGAATAACGTCTGGTGCATTTATTGACCATCAGTTCCCGCGTACGCTCTTCTTTCTTTCTTTCTTTCTTTCTTTCTTTCTTTCTTTCTTTCATCACTCCATCCTCACCTTTTTGACGGTCTGTTGTTTTTGTACTGATGTCATATTACTGGCCTAGAGCCTAATAGAGACTTTGAATCTTGAATCCAAACATATTAATTTCTACTATACTCATACTCACGCTACCTATACTCACATATTCTCACTCTCGTAACTCTTTGTTGTTATCGTAATCTACTTTTTTTTTAAATAACAAAGTAGCTGGGAGGTGTTTTATCATCACATTATGTTTGATCGTTAGCTTCACACAGTAAATATCTTGCAGCCAGTCAAAATAAGGATTCTGTCACTAAAATGAGACATCAGGCTTTGTAAATGAATAGGGGCAATCCAGTTTCAAATTTTTTGTTTGCTGTAGAAATCGAAAGGAAGATCATTTCTGTAAGTCAGAATAGAGATTTAATGGCCAGGTGTTGAATTTGTGGATAAATGTGAGACTTTATGAGGCATACTAGAAGAATTACAGAGTACAAAATTGTTCTCCAGTGACCATTTTCTCAGAATTTTTTTCACTGCATAGGGTAAACATCTATAACTCGAGCCAATGTAATACTATGTCAATTTTCGTTCACCTTCTCTTTCATGTCATGCCAATAATTTAATTTAACCCAAAATCGACTTAACCCTCATTTTGACTGGCTGTACAATTCGTGCTGACGTAGACTATCATGACGTCGTGCTCCAGAAAAGTAAGTTTACATGAGAGAGAAAATGCGATTTTCAACCATTTTACAAGCACTTTAAAAATATGTAAAAAAAAATAAAATATTTATGAAATATTTGGGATTTTTTTTAAGCTTGTAGAGCTATGTGAACGTCGAGAATGTCATGGAAATCGATTTCAAATTTTGAACAAAATTGTACCGATATTTGTATTGACCTAATAGTATTATTTTTCAGCGTTAGTATCGCCATTATCATGACGAAATACACTGTAACACCAAATGGACCAAGATGGACCCCATAAATCGATAGTGATGTTAAAACAAAATATATTATGCTTTGGAGCCAAGTTTTCTTTTGTATTTGCAAGAATCGGGCTGCACGCTGCAAACTGTGTACTTTTTGTAAACATGAAGCGAGCACTGTAATCTCCCTTCGTGCACATTTTGCTTCTTTTTGGCCTCCTTTGCTTGACGCTACGCCCACTACCTATTCTGTAACGCATCGATTGTGACGTCCAAACAGCAGCACGTGACTCAGACAAAGAATACATGAACTTCATATTATGGAAAGTCACACAGAGCTTAGCCGGCTGGTTGGAATCGGTAGAATGATAACAATAAATAAATCGCTAGGAAGTCAACATCCCCACAACCCGTCAGACTCACATATCGCCCACGTTACACCTTCACTCGTTTTAATTAACACTGTACGATAGTAATACACAACTCTGATCACAGTTCCGTTGTTAATCTCTGTGTTTCAAAACACCTGCAGTATATCAGCGAATTTAGTCATGGCAGTCAAGTTGACACCTCGCTTGCTGGTCAGTTTTATCACCTCGGATGTGTTCCTGTGGCCGTATGCATGATCTATACGTTAATTAGCGCACTAGTTTAACTACAGTGAACTGTACTAATGGTTTGGGAAGGGAGTGGGTTCCTTGGTTACCGCAGTGCTTTAACTACCGAGAGGATTATGAATACGGCCACTGGTCTTCGATAATCTTCCTGGTCTTTGGTAATACAACGGAAACCATAAAATAATTACAGTAGCCAATTTTAGGACATGAAATTATTCAATATTTACACTTCCAGTTTTTTATAACACTCATGAAATCGATTAAAATAACTGAGAGCGGATATCTGGCAACGACGAAATTACAATTACTCTATAGGCCTAGTAAGTTTCGTAATAGTGTTGAGAGTATTAAAAACTCGAATCTTGCATTCGCCATAAACGAAATTATTCAACATAATGTATATATATCCATGTGATTAATTTACTGGGCAACGACGAAATTAATAAATGTTCACAATTACACTTAGTTCCGTAATGGTGTTCAAAGTATTTAAAACTCGAATCTTGCATTCGCCATTAACGAAATTATTCAACATAATACATCCGTATCATTAATTTATGAAACGAGCAATGGACAACTTTTAGACCATGAATTTGCCATGGACGAATGATTAAGTACATAAGGGTGACATACTTTCCACAGACGTTGGCTCATACAGGGATGTGTTGGCTTGTGCTTAAGACAGCGGTCAGTGACATTTGGAACAAATGGAATCTGAAGTAAGCTGGTCAGTGACCCAAGTTAGAAATGACGATAGCAAATGTCCGACCTTGGATGAAACAAAGTTCCATTCAACTCCGCGAGATAAAGAATCAAAGTTAAGTCTTTGCACTTTATCTTTGTATAAGAATCTTGCGTGTTTTGTATAAATATAAAAAATACACATCCAAATGGCCTGTTCTCACATACGAGTACACACACCATAGAGTGACCGCGTGGGGATGATTTCTTGTGTGTGACTTCATTCAGAAGAAAAAGGGAGAGAGAGAGAGAAAGAAAGGAAGAGAAAGTGAGTCTGTAATATTGAAGTGAATTTGCATGCTATGGTATAAGAATACATATCCAAACAGCCTGATACTCACTACATCTTAGAATAAATGCTTGGCAATGAATTCTGATGTGTAACTTCACTGGGCAAATAGAGAGAGAGGGAGAGAGAGAGAGAGAGAGAGAGAGAGAGAGAGAGAGAGAGAGAAGAGAGAGAACTTTGTTATTCGAGGGTTGTGAATTGTGTGAGGTCTATATTTTTTTCCAGATCTATACACGCGGAGAATTGCAGCAATGTGATTTATTATTATAACACTGGCAACAGCAACAACAACATAAACAAATAACAAGAATAATGTATCAGTGACGTGTGCATTAGCAGCATTTCACAACCCAGTGAAAAGTGCTCCAGAACTCTAGGGCCTTGCAGTCCATTCCTTTCAGGCTCAACATAAACTCCCACGTGCACACACATATTACAGAGGTACTCATACATTCACATACATTCTCGCTCAGGGAGAGGAAAAGTAACTACCTAAAATATTTATTCAGTCTAGATAGTATAATAATTATTCAGTCACCAACAACAACAACAACAACAACAACAACAACAACAACAACAACAACAACAACAACAACAACAACAACAACAACAACACAATAACAACAATGTTATGTTCAAATTTGTGAGCTGATTGTGCCCATGTAAGAACTGATAGGTTCATAAATCAATCAACATTGAACATGAAGAAGTAAGTAAGCACAGAGGCATTGAGCTCTTGTTTCTTTCGGTGTCACTGACAGTATCATCTATATATTTTAAGTTATGATGGACAGATAGCAACAGAAGATCTTGCAGACAAAATTTCATTACCCTACGCCTCACTCCAGCCTTCCGCCTCCCCCCACCTCCCCTACCTACCTCATCCCTAAATCAATGCAATGGTTTTTGGTAACTTATAACATTAAGGATTATATCTATGAAACTTAAAAGAACTTTATAACGAAAATATGGATGTCGAGAGAGGGAGTGAGAGAGAGAGAGAGAGAGAGAGAGAGAGAGAGAGAGAGAGAGTAGACGAGGGGACAAGAAACACATGTCAGCGGAGAAAATTGATAAAAAGCAAAAAAGACAACAAAATTATTTACCGTGGAGGTGATGTAAAAAAAAATCCGAGTCGCGGCGTGAAAGCAGCAGCTGGCGACGATAAGAAACAAGATGAGAATTGATAGGAAAACCCCTTGATCACACAACCACTAGACTAGGAACAAACACCAAACACTTGTCATCGGTCAACAAGAGATGAGAGATCACAAGCGCCACAAGTTGCCCACAGGCGAACACACAGGTATCTTTCTCCCACTTACATCCATTTCACACAACCGCCCAGCTCAGATCGCTTCAGACGCCACGCCGCGCCGATACGGTACGGTGTCCCTCTCTGCTCTTGCCTCTCGCGCCTGGCCGCGGCCGGCTGAGTTTCCGACGGTCCCCGCGGCCACTGCCGGAAGAGCCAGTTTGCCCCTTGCTTCCGCCTTGTGTCGTTTACGTTTTTATTAATTAACGGTTCTGGTCGCGCCTCGCTAGCATTCTTCAACACCTGGTCCAGCCTCCGGCCCGGTAAGTGCAGTCCACTCCGCATAATCGCAACTTCGCCGGAGCATATGAAAGAGCTTCGAATAAGCGAAGATGCAGATCAAGTGGCACTGTATTGTCTTGATTGTTACAGGAAGCAGGACAAGAAAATAATTATGTACTCAAATTTTAAGGAACTAGCCTTGTATGTATTCCCAGGCTGTACTGCGTTCAACTTCGTTAATATCATTTGTTATTGAAAACAATACAACGACAATTATGGTCTCAAATTCTAGCTAAGGAACTAGCCCTGCATGTATTTCCAGGTTGTACTGTGTTCAACTTCGTTAATATCATTTGTTATTGAAAACAAAACAACGACAATTATGGTCTCAAATTCTATCTCAGGAACTAGCCCTGTATGTATTCCCAGGTTGCACTGTGTTCAACTTCGTTAATATCATTTGTTATTGAAAACAAAATAACGACAATTACGGTCACAAATTCTATCTAAGGAACTAGCCCTGTATGTATTCCCAGGTTGCACTGTGTTCAACTTCGTTAATATCATTTGTTACTGAAAACAAAACAACGACAAGTATGGTCTCAAATTTTATCTAAGGAACCAGCCCTGCATGTATTCCTAGGTTGTACTGTGTTCAGCTTCGTTAATATCATTTGTTATTGAAAACAAAACAACGACAAGTATGGTCTCAAATTTTATCTAAGGAACCAGCCCTGCATGTATTCCCAGGTTGTACTGTGTTCAACTTCGTTAATATCATTTGTTATTGAAAACAAAACAACGACAATTATGGTCTCAAATTCTATCTAAGGAACTAGCCCTGCATGTATTCCCAGGTTGCATTGTGTTCAACTTCGTTAATATCATTAATTTGTTATTGAAAACAAAACAACGACAATTATGGTCTCAAATTCTATCTAAGGAACTAGCCCTGCATGTATTCCAAGTTTGCGTTGTGTTCAACTTCGTTAATATCATTTGTTATTGAAAACAAAACAATGACACAAAAAAAAAAAAAAAGTCTCTGGACCAGACCAATGCACTGTAAGTCAGCAAAAGAACACTGTTAATTATAAAGACTTCAGAGCAAAGACATCTCTTTTTTTTTTCTTCTGATGTCATTGAGTATCTGGGAAAGTCGTTCTTAAGCATGTCTATTGTGAGGTCATATTTTCTTTTTCTCTCAACTTTTTCTCTGTGACATTATACTCTGAAACATCAGTGAGAAAGACAAGACAGCTTGTAAAATGCCAATCTGGAGTTTGGAGTCACTTGTACCACATCATGAACACACACTGAAGACGAAAATGGGGGACACGGATCCTAAACATAACAGAAAGTATGTGGGTCTTTAGACTGCATGCACTGAGTTTTGAGGTCTTGAATGCATCATCGTTAAACATGATGAACTTTCTCCATGAATATGAAAAGAGATGGCGACACAGAATAAAGTCGGCCATTATTGTAGTCTGGAAAGCGGAAGACATCTGGCCACTTTCATGTGCATGGGTATCGGCACGTCATTTAATGACAAACGTTCCATATCTATGCCAGACACTTTCTATATTGTTTGCTTTGTAAACAGTGTACTTTCAGTTTTAAAGATATCATTAAGTTAAAAAGTTGCTACATCAAAGGCGTTGAAAATCGATCTGAAGTGTTCAAATTTTGGATATACTTGTCCTTGACATGTCTACAGCCTGTTCTCTTAGATTGAATGCAGCCCTTGTGATACAATCAAGAGAAAGGGGTATGAATAATGTGTACTTAAAACGACGCGGGGGAGAATTTCAGATTTTAACGGAGAGGGCTGAATTAAGTGAACATAAATCCTTATCTTATGAAACAGTAGACTTTGATGTGTTGCTTGGGCCTAACTCGAACTTAAAGAGACCGGGATATGTATGTGCTTCGCAGCCAAAAAAATCCACATCATTTGTTCAAATCCTTTAAACCGCTTACATTTTCCTTCCGCCTAACTCTTAGTGAGAAAACACTGCTGGAATGTCTAGATTTGCAACCTATTATACCACCATTACTGGTGCTGCGTGACGTCATTCAGCGAGAAAAGCTAGCAGATGATTTGTGCAGATACATACGCAAACTGTCTGGACCAGTCGTCTGCTAGCCTGTCTCGCATTTTGACGGCACGCTGCACGAGTAATGGCAGCACGCGCAGAGTGAAACTCCCAACATTTTTGCGGTGTTTCCTCAGAAACTGTCGGGCGAAAGGAAAAATATATTAAAAAATAATGTGGGCTTATCAGGCTGTGAAGCAAATAACTAGCACTGTCTCTCTAATCCTCCTGATAGTCTCTCTAGCCATTTCTTAGAACGAGAGCTGTGCCTTGATTAGTATCGATAATTAGTACTCTCGATACTGGCCCTCAGAGCGAGTATTAACTTTCAAAAGTTAAAATGGTCGATATTGTCGATACTGCCGTTTTTTGGTTTTTTTTTTATTAAGTTCTAATTAAACTGTTTTATTCAGTCTACATTTATTCTAGAATAAAAATGTACCGATGGTGTCTTTTCCTGATAGTGATGAGATCGGTTCATGCCGAGGTAACTAAACCTCTCGTCACTGACTGGAGATTTCTTTGGAATACCTGGCGGCGGCATTTATTTTGCCCACAGGCCCTAACATAGCAAGCATTACACGATGGATAAATTTTAATGTGACGTGACAGTGTCTATATAGACTACCTGCGATATCAGAGTCGTACTTACTCACTGCAGAAGATATCTGAAAATATCGACTGAGGATGGATGTATTGAGAACTGCGAGAGAAGTCTTTAGTGACATGTGGAGCAGTGGGGTAAAGAGATACTGGCTTTGGATTCATCAATTGAAAAGTCATGGTTTAAATCTCCTCGCAAAATGTTTCATTCATATTTTCCTGAGTCCACCATAAAGGAATCTGGCCATAGGCGGAGCAACCTATTGTATGAATGTTAGTGTAACTGCTTGTCACAGGCAGCCTTGAGAATCATTGATTAATATGGTCTGTCTGGATGATATTACTGTGAAGTCAAATTAGAATATACTGCCCTGAATGGAGACACACAACTTCAAGAGAAAATTCTTTGTTATTCTAAAAAGTAATTTGCTGTCTTCTTATGTTACATGTTGCAGGAAACATTATTATAAGCGCATTCCTTATTTAAATGGTCAAGTCTGTTCTCTTCGCATCCTCCGCTTAATTGGCAGATGCTCTCAAGCACCCTAAAGATGAGATTAAAAGGAGTTGATTTTAACTATTTATTGTCACACCAACATGCAACGAAAACAAACACATCAAACAGGATGAAATTAATAAATAATTCAAGCCATCTTAAATATAGACTCTCCTCCAGGCCTTTAAACGTTATTAATAGATGTATGTAGACTATTTATTTTGCTTGGGATTTATGGATCACACATCCAATTTAGATAGTCTGCTCCGCTTAATCACAACTGTTCGAGACGATAGAAAAAACTGCAATTATGCAGCTAATGCGGTTGGGCGGTACTCTGTTTTTTGGTTTTTTTTTCTGTGATTGGGCGAATCCTTTTTTTTTTTTTGGTTCACCCTCCTTACAAGGAAATACTCTGTCTTTATTCTTCCATATGTTGGGATGAAGTAGAGTGCCTTAACCCCGCAATTTTATTTCACGTTCAGACGTAATTTCTCTATTTATCAACTGGCATCGGACGGTGGCAGCGTCCGCTCGGGGATATGTGACCTTTCACTGGACGGTGCCACCGTCCGCTCGGGGTTTTAAAGAGGATTGCTATAAAAAGGAACCAGATGCAATATTTATGCGCTGACTTCTCAAGTGTCACACAAGTGTCTGCGCCCAACCGGACACAATAATTTGACATATTAATTTGTTTGTCCTTCATCACCTGCCATCAGATTTCATCATTAGACTTGACAGGTCACTGTGACCCGGATACAAAGATATTTATATTTTAAGAATTTCAAAGTTCATAAATATTCAGTCCGATCTCAAAAGGCGATAATATCTTTGTTATGAAAACAACATATTTTAATTACATACAGGACAGTAACAAAGAATAGCTACAATGCTTCGGTTGGAAATCAAGTGAGCAAAAAACAAATAAAATAGTTAGAACAGTTTACATTTTATTTTAAATTACCCTTCCCATTTCCTGCCTGGTAAACCCAGCATTCAGAAACAAACAAACAATAGTTATATTTAGTCGCCGTGGAGCCAGAGTGGACCATCCCACATTTTTTGCGATTTAAGCGATAAAGGGTTCTATAAATAGACATTGACTCAATCTTGCTATAAATATCAGTCAAATTGCTAATTTTGGCCTGTGGAGGTTTCTAACACCAACTTTTCTCTTTTACAAGTCTTTATAATTCAATGGCAACATAAACTTTATCCCTCAATTTCTCAAAACACAGCAGATGTGGGATGGTCCACTCTTGCTCCACAGCGAACATTTAAGCGATAATTCAGCGACAACTGAAAAACGCAGAACGTCATTTCTACTATCAGCTATAAGACTCCCCGGTTGTGACATTGTCTAAAGACGTTGTCATAGTCAGAATCATTTTCTGATAGCACTTGTGCTTATGTAGTGTAGTGTAGTGTAGTGTGTGTGTGTGTGTGTGTGTGTGTGTGTGTGAGTGTGTGTGTGTGTGTGTGTGTGTGTGTGTGAGAGAGCGCGAATGTGTGTATATATATATGTGTGTGTGTGTGTGTGTGTGTGTGTGTGTAAGGAAGCGGGGAAAGAGATGGGACAGCATACATAGTACTAATGTATTCGAATATAAAATCCTATTTTAAGTGTGTCGGTGCATATTGTTAAATCAGACGAATTTCCTGTTAAGGGTAAAGCAAGTCTTTGTTATATCACCCTAATATATATTATACAATATGTATGCTGTACATCTCTCATCAGAAACTGGACATCAGGGACTGAAGCTCTATGGGACCAACTCATGATTTCAGGTTTATGTGTGGTGAATACAACTTGATATCGAAAATAAGGGATATAATATACAGTATAATATATAATGACCTGAACATGGAAATAAATTTTCGGGTTTTTGAGCACATGAGGTTCACGATCTTGAGATCTGAATGCAATTCGAAAACATAAAATACAGTCTCTCACTCCGTCTTTTAGTCACTCTGTCTTTCTCTCTCACTCTCTCTCTCTCTCCTTCTCTCTCTCTCTCTCTTTCTCTCTCTTTCTCTCTCTCCCTCTCAGCTCAAGTTGACAATGACTGAAAGTCTGTATATATCATGTAGTATGCTGTCTAGATCTACCACTAAAACACTAAGCAAAGCTAACAGCCAGGACCATTCCATGGAACTTGTACAGTCTGTTATCATGAAACAATACCTTCCTTTTCAAATCTCGAAACCAATATTTTTGTACCGGCAGCCAGTTGACAATGACTGGAATACATTATTATATTTATCCGCTAAACAGTTACAACATAGTCTTGTAGTTTTAAGGAACAAAGAGGCAGCCTTCAAAATGGAGTGCAATTCTGAAAAAAAAAAACAACTGCGACTGAGTAACATTTTTTAAAATTCATTTGATGATCTCAAAAAGGCCAAATTTATCAGTCAATACACACTATTTAAACAAATGTGTAAAGAAATGATTTCACTATCGATTTCTGCAGCAAAAAAAAAAAAATTCATACAGGATGGCCTTTTTTCATCTTCAGATCCTGCTATTTCATTTACTAGTTTTGCGACATAAACCTTGTTTTGACTGGCTGCAATACATTTGTTACGGGCAAAGCAACAAATCCATGAGGCATGCATTTGACTTAAGATCACTTTAACTGCTTGTTGGAAATAACTGCTAAGATACACCACTACTGTGGAATGGCCCAGCCCATAAACTCAGTGTTATCTTTGCACTTAGAAGAAGTACTCAATGTACACACGCGATAATAAAACTGTATATAGCGATTTAGTGAACGCCCTAGGGGTCAAGTATGTTTTAAATCCAAAATAGCTCACATCCCTTTGGCTTGGTTAGGTCTCTCCAAAAACAGACCTGAAGATCGATTAAGTGGTTAAAACCACACCACAGTGTTATAACACTCCATGATTGGAGAACCTGTAGCTTATCATTACCCTTTATGGGAACTGACAGGTTTGTTTACACGCGTTTCTCTTCTCTCTCCCTTGAATGTGTGCATATAAACACACACACACACAGAAACACACACACACACACACAAACACACACACACACACACACACACACACACACACACACACACACACACACACACACAGCGTGCGGACATCTACAGTTACAGTGTTGATGTTCTGTGTAGTTAATGTGTTTTTTCTATGGTTTTTTTTTATACTCCTACCCTCCCCCTTCCTCATTCTCTCTTCCTTTTTGAATGTAGAGCACGTTTTATGTTTGTTTGTTTTTTTTTCGCCAAAACTCGGTACGTGTCTTTCAAATAATGGGAAATAATGTCAGGGTAATTAATTTTCCCAGCGATTATATTTATTGACTTTAAGTGGAGGCATATTCCGAGTTGTGATCTCTTACGAACGATTACGAAAGAGCTGGGCAGGCTGGGCACTGGGCATGCACATAATTATGACATTTTCTGGTGTTATGATTATGTTACACGCTGTAGACAGGAATATGATGTGTGAATTTTACAATCATCTAGTTCGTTACGTGCAGTATGATGTAACATCGGGAAGTATCATATATATGAGTAGGCCTGTACCCTCCTCTTCCATGACGGCTCGTAAAAGATCTGAAATAAAAGCACTCGAATGACTTTACTAAAAAAATAAAAGAGCTCTGGTGGGTCGTTAGTACGACAGCCAAATATGAAAGAAACAGACAGACAGACAGACAGACAGACAGACAGACACAGACAGACAGACAGACAGACAGAAACGCACGCACGCACGCGCACACACACACACACACACACACACACACACACACACACACACACACACACACACTCATTTGTAAAGGGCACTCCATATTACTGAGCATTCTTTCCATATTTCTGCAAGTTTTGTGTGCGGGGCATTTGTATTTAATGCTGTATCTCACCAATTTTACCCTTTTTCATTGAGTATGCTTAGATCTCAAAATTCAGTAATAACAGTATTGTAGGGTAGCATTTCATTCAAGCACAGCTGGTGCTACACAGTATCAATGGGATGAGTAGACTGGCTGGACAGCTGGACGGCCAAAGAACATCTTACGGAATATTCTGGCTGGATTTTTTAAATAACAGAGTTGCCTCCCCTATCCGACCTCCTGGGTTTTCATCCTAAGTTTATATACTGATATTCACCCTTACTGGCTCTATAGGACAGTGAATAATCACCGAATCTAATTCTAAAGAAAAGCTCAACCTTTTAAATAAACCAGTCGATAAATATCCCCTCCACCCCCACCCCTTTTCCCTCTTTTTTTTTTTCAAGATGAGTGAGAAGCATTTGCTGGGGTCTATACGACAAACGAAAATCCTACCGTCTGATTGTTCAGCCAAAATACTCTCCACATGATAATCTGGCCGTTCAGTCACAATACCTTTTCCTGAAGAACTCTTTATCATTTCGAAAGTTTTCCTACGCTGCTGTTTGTCGGCTCAAGAGAAAAAAAAATTAGGCGTGTGAATGTTTCACGACTTAGAAGTTTTTGTGAAAATGACGTGCTTCATGTTCTTGCCCTCTCGCTAACTCCATAATAAATTGATCTCTCATTGACATTTGCGAAGTCATACGATCCGAGTGCCAAATCCTATAATTAATCAGCCAATAAACGAGTAATTTCCCTACACACTGACACGCTTTGACAGTGAATTCCTTTTGGGACGGACAAGAATAGATTGATAATTATGTGGTCCAAACAAAGAAAATGAAATTGCTGACATGAGGATGGCTCTTAAAATATATATATTATTATATTGACAGCAGAATAATATAATCTTAATTAACTGTCGTGTATACCCGGCCAAGCTGAACCAAAGAGGTTATAATGGCCGCTCCCACTCCATTATATCCCTCCCCCTACCTGAGACATTCTTGCATATTGGGTCGTGTATAACTAGTCAGGCTGAAGCAAAGAGGTTATAGTGACCGTCCTCCCCTTCCCCTCTCCTCCCAGCCACACACACACACATCCCACTATCCTTCTTCTCACCCC
>JAWQUT010000035.1:2823106-2842420 GCA_033807755.1 Ellobium chinense
CCCAGGCACTGATAAATTGAAAACTAAAATGACCGTAAAAACGAGGAATTGTCCAAAGCCTGTGGGGAACGAAAGATGGGGAAAACAAAATTGTACAGTTTCTACACAGTCGTGACTATCGATGGAGGTCTGGAATTTCTCGAAAAGAAACATTATCATTCAGAGCAGGCATGATTTACACCTGCTCATCCCATTGCTTACAGCCTGACAGACACGACAAGGACAGAGAGTGATACGTTGATATAGGTCAGCTAATGTCTGTAGCACCTCGCGCTGTGGAAAAGCTCCTGAACTGTAAAGACGAAAAGATGAAGGTATTGATCTCAAAAACAAAAACAAAAACAAAAAAAATTCGATATTATCTTAGTGAACATTGCAGGTAGAATCATATCATTTTTCGTAATATTAAGTTTGCAATGGTCCATTAGATATTTAGTACCTGCAGTTCGAAAATATTATCGTTATTTGTCGCCTGCTGATATGTTCCACCACTTCCGGGGAAAATAGAGGGGAGTTAATGGGAGAGAGACGGGAGAAGGGGCAACCAAACATGTCACATCTACACGTACTTATACTGCCCTTATTAATATTATAGCAATATTATTGTGAACAGGCCTACTGAGGAATTTCATCTCATAACATCAAGTTGTCAATTGAAAGCTGAAATGTTATGCACCACTCGACTAGCAAATGGCAAGCACAGCATGTCAGCCAGCCCTGTCTTTCGCTGTGACTTTCCAAATCTGAGACCCCTAAGTTAAACCGTATTAATTCCTACTATTATAGGTTCAAAATTTTAGAAATTTCCTTAGCTCTTTTCTTTAGCTATTAACATACTACAGACAAAACTTACAGTACGGTAATTCAAACGACTCTTGAACTTATATATATATATACACACATACAAATGAACATCCCTACCTCCCTCCCTCCCTCCCTCCATTGTAAAGTGAAGAAGATGACGCCACTTTAATTCCTGGGAAAGGACTAGATCCTTCTAAAGCCATTAAGCCAGTCTGAGGTCGGTGCATGGGTCATGTGTGACGTCAGACACATCCCACAATGACGTCCGAAAGCAGTGCCAAATTTATTCATTCCTGAGTTTGAAATCTGACTTCTTCAAATTCTGTCAGTGATGAAAACACCTTGACTTACTATACCAAATAATTTACACCAAATTGCTGCCTCATTTGGAAACCCCTGTCCGCGACTTCTGAGTCCAAATAAAGATAACGGCTCAGTTCTCTGATTGGATCGTGATTTCCGAAGGAATTATCGCTCCGTTTCTAAAAGCGGTCAATGTAATCTCCTGACCACAAGGTTTAATTAAGTTAATCAGTATCGAAATTCACACGGATTATGTACACGGTGTGATGTGAACATGGTACAAGCCTAGGTTCACACACGATGTCTAATGAATGTCTGTGTAATTGCTGGTGTTGTGTTCCTACTGTGGGCGACAAACTGGTAGTATTTGTGTTTAAATCCAGTGTTGAGACAAGTCTGTCTGAGTTTATCTATGACACAACATTTTCTTCAGATGTCATTTTCAAATCACTGTAAAAATAGCCCAACTCAACACAAGAAATTTTCTTTGGCTCATATCACATGGATACATGAACATCCTAATGTGGTTGCAAAATAATTAAGAGTGTACAGTAACAGAAAGTACAGTAATAACAATAACAATATATATTATGATCAGGTGATAAGGGTATGAAACTCATTTCTTACAGGAAGAGGAAATGTGATTTCAAACTGATAATATAATCAAGATGTTTCACGTTATCTGGAAAGTGTGTCGCAATGCATTTTGTTTTTCCAAGCACTGTGAAAAATCAGTTTTGAGAAGGAGGCTGAACGACACTAAATATTATTTTTTAAAATTCTTTTTCCCTGATAAAAATTAAACTTCTAGGGATCAGGAATATTAAAACTTATTTACCGATAAATAAGAAGCGGGCAGCTGGAGGGACATTTTAATTAACCGAACTTAAGACAGCCTTAGAACGATTCGTGTTGGGACTGAATCATGAGATAAAGAATATATGATCTTGCAATCCATTCACGAATTTTAAGAATCACGCACGGGTTGATGAACAGCCCTGACGTCACGATTTTCACACGGTGCGTGCTACCGATTTTAATGTCGCCTCGCTAGCAGTGTGCATTACATGGCAGCTTTGGGTCAGAGAGTATTCTAAACAGCCGGATAAAAGATCTAGTGATGTCTCGTTATAGCACTGAAAAAAAACCAAAACCCTACAGTATTAAAAGCAAAAAAAAAAAGAAGAAAACTTTCCTGCGGTAAATTTTAGAAGGGAATCGTGCACTTGTATTTTATGCATTCAATGTCCTCTTGGTCGTAGTTGGCAAACCAGGGATGCCAGTGTTTGTGTCCACCCTCCATCGCAAAAAAAAAAAAAAATGCANTTCTCCAAATCAAATAAACCAACAAACGAACGAACAGACAGACAGACAGACAGACAGACAGACAGACAGACAGACAGACAGACAGACAAAGGCAAAACAATTAGGGAACCACTCACCAAGGACGATTATAAAATCAAGCTCCACGCAGGTACAGACAGTTGATAATATTCAGATGACTTTAGTAGGTTCCTCCATTTTCAGCCTGCACAATAGAAAACAAAAACATAAGACTTAGCATAGCAGTCATGTGTTTCAGCAGAAATTCCACGCTTAAGAAATTTTCTTCTTTAAAAAAAAAAAGGAAATGTGAATAATGGAATTCGAAAAAAAATTCCCCTCAAATACAAAACAAAACAAAATAAAATTCATGCTTAGTAGTTTCTTTTCCATGATTACAGTTGTATTATACAAGACTAGCAATGATACTCATTCTATGAATGGGGCATTAGGTGACTAAAATCAGATTGTCTGCCACATACAAATCCATGCATTATCACCACAGTTACGGAGTTTATCGCTTTGGAATATTAGTGTGCTACATCCTCGCTCCAGTCCTATAATATAGATAACTGCTTCTTTTTTTTTTTTTTTAATTTTGAGAATTTCAACTGCAAGGTAGATAGATCTATTGCGATTGGTCTAATTACAGTTGCGTACTGTATCGATATGAATAAAGTATTAGCGAACATAGACCTACACCAACTACTCGCAATGCTTGTAATGAAAACTTTGCAGTCAGCTATGAGGAGTACTGGGCAAAGGGCCAAATAACTGGAAACCTGGAAGGCTGGAGATAATGAAGTAGTAAAAATATAGACGCTAAGAAAATGAAACAGAAATTTGTTTAGCCAATAAAGAATGTTTTTACGAAAGAAAAATAAAACGGACGAAAATACGAAAATTCATATCCTTTGTGGAGTGGAAACCTTGCACTTCAGAGATAAAACGAGAAAAATGAGTCCTGCCGAATTTTCCACTAAGAACCAATTAAGAAGCCATGTCTGAATTAGGGAGCAGAATCATAATCCTTTTCTTCTTAATTTTTCACCCGGAAGCGGAAATGCACGACAGAGAAGTAAAACTGAACAACCTGTGATGAAAATGGTTACGCATATTCATGAGATACTATTTTGAAGTTTCAAAAATGAAATACTGTATCTGTAAGGTAATCAAACTAAGTAAAATATCAATTATTGATACTATTCTAGCGAAATAAAATCATTAGCAATTTGTTCACTGTGTAAATCCTAGAGGCACTTTACTGCAATATACATCACGGGGAATGGTTGTTAAATAACTCAAAATTTATTTCAAATCTTAATCAGCTGAGTGATCTCGTGGTTTTCAGACACGTAATGAATTGTTTGTTTCACCTCAGGAAAGTTAATATACCTATGAGTTATAATATGAAGGATATTGCGTGGGGTTTTCAGGAATAGAGATAGACTATCCTACTAGTGAATGATGCTATGAGGAACCGCAGTATAAAACGATGATATGCCTAGACTACTGTCTATAAGTTACAGTAAATCCATACAGATTGTGCTAACGAAGATGAGAGTACAAAGGGAAATAACTGGTAAAACTATCAAAGACTTAAATGAAATTCGACTTAATCTGCGAAATCACTTCATTGCACAATTCTGCACCGCCGATGAACGACAAAGATACTTAAGCTTGTATATCAACGATCTGATCTCTTACCATCGTAAGAATTACATAAGTGCAGCAGTACTGAATGCAGCATATAGTGATGTTCAACATGAAGAGTTAGTGTAATTCTTATGATAGTGAGATATTTCATTGTTTAGGCATTAGTTATCAATTTACAAACATTGCTGCCCAAAAGGTGCAATGGACTGATAACGTCATTTTGTTCGACATTTCGTTAATAGGGTAAATGAGGTCCTGCTGGATGTAATAGGTATTGGCTTAGTCTCTAACATTATAGAATTCTCAATAATTTCCAATAACATGGTATCTCTATGCTTTAAAAAACATCAATGTCTTTCTTTGGCTTTTGTTCGTAAAATTATAAGCTTGTATAGCGCGGAGCTTTGCAATGAGCGCTTGATTCCATACCCATACCCTTCCTCAATACCAAAAAACCGTCGGCCTTAGAATGTACCGCAATGTCCGTCTCTAAGGCGCACCAACTAATACAGCAGTCTAGTTATACACAAAAACAAAACAAAAAAAATGATGTAACAATAATTATGCACTATTGTAATGCACACAAAAACTAAATGTACATCGTATTAACTTTATTTAAGAGAAGAGAGTTAAAATAAAGTTCGACATCAATGTTTCTTCGTGTGATGTTAGTGGCAAACAGGACAGTGCCAATCAATTATTGATGTTATACAAGCTTGTTACACTAACAACATCATTAATAAGCTTCCAACGGCAAAAGCACTATATGACGTCATCACTCTGCGACATGTAGGCCTATAATTAACTGATAAGGCGATGAATTTTAATTAGCGTGTCACCTGCTTCTATTTGGCCTAGATCAATAGATCTTAATTTGTCTGGCTGCTTTTGGTTTTCTTTCTCTTATTAAGACGGGGCAAGCTGCAACATATGAGAAATTGCCTACACCGTGGCAGCGGTAGCAACAGCAGCAGCAGCAGCAGCAGCAGCAGCAGCAGCAGCAACAGCAGCAGCAGCAGCAGCAGACACTGAGCAGAAAGTGAAGCAATAACTAAATTGTTTGTTCTGTACAGCCCTGCGGAGGTCATTATTGGGGCCACTGATTGTTTTCCAACCAGAGCCACTGCTTTCTACCAATCAGTGTGCCGCATTGTTCCGCGCTGCCAACCATAACCGTGATCAGTAGACAGTCCTATTGGTTATTACAGACACCAGAAATGTATCATTTTTCCGGAAGCCCCACTTTCTAAATATTTCCTAACAGACACAACACCATATTCAGCAGCATGACTTTAATAGACTAAACTCCAGGATGAATGAGAAAGAGAGAGAGAGAGAGAGAGAGAGAGAGAGAGAGAGAGAGAGAGAGAGAGAGAGAGAGAGAGAGAGAGAGAGAGAGAGAGAGAGAGAGAGAGAGGAAGCACCCCGTTCATTAGCAACCCATCTCCTGTTCAAAAGAAAGCAAATGCTCATGAAAACAGCAAAAAGCTCTTATTCTAATGACCATTGTGTAACAGGTGAAAGGGCTTGGATGAGTTAAAAGGCTTACACTCATGTTTCAAACATCTACTGAGGTTAAATATAAAGCAGATTACATGCAGCTCCACGTTCATCAATTTTAATGCAGGATGCCAAAATGAAATAGCGGAGACCAGCTGCCACAACAGCTTCATTCAAGTCACAGCGAACTTCGGAGAAGCCTTATTCTCTTGTGTTCAATTAATGTGAACCTGAAACTGCTGTTTCTCTGTACCTGGGTGGTGGACTTCGGGACAATTCCAGCAAAACATCACGTCAGTTACGTTAATTTGTGCAAAGTTTTGACTTTTACAGCAATTAGTTTTGATTTATTTCTAACAGATGTTAATTTATTCTTGAAATATAGATCTAAACCAAACTGATTGCTGACGGGGCATTACGTTGGAATTGCCTTTAGATCACTTGTGGGCAGATTCTCCGATACGTGAATTGAACTATAACATACCGCAAAAACCTGGGCGCGGTTTATCATGTAGTCTTCGTGGTATGTTAAAAATGACATTCAGATAACTGAGTAAAAATAATCGTTATGGATCAGAAGTGGAATGCTAGCCGTTGGCTTGAAGTTGAATAACCTGTTATGCAGTGGCCTCCCAGTGTTAAGAGTGAACATGGAAAGGAAACAATAACGGAAGAAGATGTCACAACTGTACGAATGAATTACTGACTTCCGCATCATGCTCTCTTCTCCCCGTTTTTTCTTTCCCCTTTTTCTTTTCAGTTTCCTCTGTCAAACCTGAAAAGTTCCATTTTACAGATGGTATAGAATTACATATTAAAAATTCATCAGGAGCAGAGGAGACGAATGGAATTAATTCACTCAAGAGTGCAGGTCGCCACGGCAGTTATAGACGGGATTGTTAAATACGAGGACTTATTCAGATGTCTTTGACCTGATGGTGGAATGAAAAAAAAAGTATTCCAGAATCATAGAAACTGGCATGCATTCTATCTTTATCATTATCCAAGAGTACATATTACTCCCAGCGATCAATTACTTTCAAGAGACGTTCTGAATAGATTTTTTTTTTGATGTAACTAATCCTCTATCATCTATAGTACATGAGTGCCCAAAAGATGAATGACTTCCTTAAAGTATGAGTTCATTTGGTTGTGATCGCTTTTACGCGTGCACTATTAAAATCGCATGCACTTTACAAACTAATCTCTGAAGTGCACAACGAAGTATGTCAAGTGAAGCAAAGATAACAGTTCTAATTTCTCTTTACTTGTGGACTTCATCCATTAACGTCATGCTCTTTAAATAGATTTGTCTCTCCTCGGTTCCATATCTCCATTATCGGCATTTTTCCAATGGCGTAGGGATGAGGAGGGACAGAATTATGCCCCTCTCCCACCACTACACACAGACAGAAAGATAGACAGACAGACAGACAGACACACACACACACACACACACACACACACACACACACACACACACACACACACATACCTCGTGGTGTCTTGGCTGTGTTTTTAATTACTTTCCCGTTATTTACCACCACTATATGAATGTTCCTCTTCCCCCGCCCCCTTTCCCCACCCCAAACCCTTCTTCAATCTCTGCACACACTAAGATACCTTCCAATATATCTTATTTGCTTCACCACTGCATGCTATAGTTCACTCATTAATCCAAGGGCATCTCCCGTTTTCCCTCATTTTTGAAATAAAAAAAAAATGCACCTAAAAAAAAAATGTCGCCCTTGAAGTTTTATTTAAAATAGGGAAAACCCCGTCCTCTTATCTTTCTTTAGTTGTCAGCTCCCTCATGACAGATAGGAACTGGGGTGAAGGTGCACTGGGTCTTCCCGATGACCCTGGAAGACTGGGTGCGATATAAATCGGTGAATCGAGTGATTGGCTCTCGGCCTGTTGCTGGCAGAGGTGTAGTTCAGATCTAGGTTGGTGGTTACTGTTATTCTCAGTCAGTCTGTCTGTCTGTCTGTCTGTCTGTGTGTCGGTCTGTCTGTGTGTCGGTCTGTGTGTCTGTCTATGTTGTTTGTGTGTGTGTGTATGTGCGTGTGTGTGTGTGTGTGTGTGTGTGTGTGTGTGTGTGTGTGTGAGAGAGAGAGAGAGAGAGAGAGAGAGAGAGAGGGGGGGAGAGAGAGAGAGGGAGATGTTGAGAACTATTTATAAATCTGTACCTTCCGTCCAGGCTATGTGCTGTTCACATGACAAAACGTTTTGAAAGCGTAAGATAAATGGACTCAATTAAGACAAACAAAGAAAATCCAAGTAAAAGAAAAAAAAAACAAAGAAAGAAACAACAATTGAGGTCGCGGTGCATTACTTTTACTTTTCAGGTATGGCAATCCAACCGTCTGTGGTGTTAGAACCACTTAAAGGTCTAGATTTAGAAATTCCAAGACTTAGAAATGCATTTCATCGGGATTTTCGTCACCATGTTTTAACCCCTAGAACGCTACGATCGAAATGGTTTTCACCCTCACCCCATTACGCTGGACGCCAGGTCGAATACATTTGCAAGCCAGTGCCAACCGTGTGAGGTGGCGGTCGAATTTCACAGACAGTTGTAAGCTGATCAACCGGCAGACAAAAATAATGCGAAACAGTTATTATCCGTACCACTGGGTAAAGTGGGCGGGTTAACCAAAGGCCGCTGGCTCTACGAGAGCTAAACTAGCCCGGCACACCAGCCCTTCAAGAATCATCTTCCCCGTCACAGATGGTGCCGCACCACTCACATCACCTCATTAGTAAAAGTGAGTGTTACATATTATTGTTAAATGTGAAATGTATGAGAACGTTGTGAATGCACGTGACTGTAACAATGCATTGTGAACATGTGTGATGTTAGTAGCTGTAGTGCTTAAAATGTCATGTGCTGTCCCGTTGCATATTGTATTTTGCCCATGTGCCACGGCTGTGGTCTGGGCTTATTCGCAATAAACTTGTTAAACTTGTTAAACTCATCAGACTCCTTTGTCAGTTAATGCCAACTCACCAATATTATGCTGACCCCGGGTACAACGGATAGTTTTGACGCTGCTCAATGCCACTGGCGTTTAGAGACGCCATCATAAGTCGTCATTGCGCAATGGTCCATAGGTAAGTAAATCGGCTTTAACGTCCGCTACTGATGGCCCAATCATGTACATGTTAGGCGCAGCACGCCCATATTATGATATTTTGTATTATGATGTGATTTTTCGGAGTAATGGATATTGTACAGCTTGAAATGTCCCTGTCTTCCCTGGTATGCCTTTGTGGAAAAATATATAGACTGTTTTTCTGTAAGCAATTGTTTTTCTTTTCTCAGACAATGTACTTGATGTGTATTTTCTCCTGTGAATCTTGTTCTCTTGTCATGAATAAGTTTCAGTTTGTTAAGTGTGAACTGAACTGTTCTGGCTAACGCTTAATAAATGTCTTCAACAATAATAACTTTTGATATTTTAGTTATCCTGTTATTTGCATAACTACTGTTAGTGCCGGCGACCTTTAAAGATGACTGTGAATAATATTTGTTTTCGATTCTCACCACTACTTCCGCCCTCTCCTACTAACAACGAACACAATTAGACTAATGTTCTGCAAGTCTTCAGTTATAGGGTGGGCGCTTTACTGGTAACTTGTTTTATTTGTTCTGTCTCCTCTTCTCCTTTCTCCCCCCTTTTTTTTTTGAACGATTTAGTTCAATCCAGATCCCCAGTCATGTTATTGATTATCGCCCTTGGGTTTACAGCTTGTAATGCCCAACTCCTGACGTCAGTGTTTGGCACTGCTCACTCGGTAAAATACGACCTCTTTAGCACCCTTTCCACACGTCGAGACTCCCATGTACGCACGTCTTTAGATCCGCCCATTCTGTTCCCGAGGGACGTGAGACGTGCATGAGAAAGGGGACCAGAACAGATCCCGATCCATAAAATGGTATCCTGGATTCAGGGGCGAAGTTCGGTCAGTCAGGGAGAAGGTGTGTTTTTTTCTGATGGGTTGTGAAGAGAGGCGCTGTGATAAGCATTTTCTATACTGGCGGTGTCGGATGATAATGTTGCGATATACAATAACACATATACCATTCAACGCCATCGCTTTCAGCTGTATTAGGATGAAGCAGTGTAGAAAAAAAAATGAAACACTGTGCGGTAAGACTATGCCCCTCCCTCCTGCAACACCTCTGTCACTCGTTCCACTAGACACACACCTAGTCGTTGAACTCGGCATTAAAAAAAAACGCCAAGTTGGTTGCTCTTGTCTAGAGCACGAAACTCCGATGCTATTCTCACTTGTGAGCTTGCGCATTAACGATGAGATCTCCTGTCACCGCGACATCGTAAGAATTACGTACGAGCACTGGTGCCAAATGCATCCTAGGTAGCATTCAGCATGTAGAGTTAATTCGAATCTGCGCAACTCTATTAATAACAAGGGTGTGGAACTTTTTCCGATGTGAACCAGTGTAAAAAACTTCAAGCTATCCCTCCTCTTCAAGTTACCTCCCCCCCCCCCCCCCCCCCCCCCCCNCCAACTGTTCCCGTGGTATAATCCAAAATCGATTTTATATTACCCTTTAGGGTAACCTGACCTTAATTTCATACTATCTCCGTGCTATTCCTATCAGCTTTCCGAGATCCTTCTAAAGTGGTAAAAAAGCTCAATCTTTTGGTGGATCGACAGTTAAAATACGAAAAGGATAACACTGGTCATTTCTATAACAGGAAGACTTGATAATCACCCCTGTCGTTTTACGTGTCATTATCCTTAATGTCTCTTGTTAACACTCTTGTTTTTTGTTGTTGTCATTACACTCTTCTATGCATGAAATAGCTATATCAATAAACATACATAAACAAAGATGTTGTTGTTGTTTTTTTTATTGGGGAACTGGAAAGGGGGGTAAACTGAAATTGTAGGGGATAACACAAAATCACCTGAAAGCTAACCTTCCCCGCCCACCCCCNAATTTGAAATTGAAATCGATTTCATCCTACCCCCACTCCCGCCATCTTCGATAATCTGAAGGCGATTTGATGTTACAGGGAGGGGAGGGGGGGAGAGAGATGGTAAGGGAGGGATAAGATCAGCAAGGGTAATCTAAAATCGTCACACCCCGATTTCCGGAGCCACTCTTGTATACATGAAGTGTATGGATTCAAAACATTAGACCCAGCCAGACGCCTTATAGATTAACTGGCGCATCTAATACTGTAAACAGCGGAAGTAGGCGTAATAACAATCAGATCACAATTCACAATTAATCAATCCTTAAAGTACAAAAATAAAACTGGTGTCAGCCAGTTGAATCGAATTCATGTGTCATATTATCTCAGCAGTCGGTCAATGTTTTGGGTAGACTCTGCTCTGATTTTGACTTTTTCTTTTTCATTTCAGCAAGTTATTTTTAGTAAAAGTAAAAACAAAAGCACAGAAATTGTCTCCCCTAGTAGCCTATAGTGGTGACGTCAAAATACACCCCTCCCATGTCATGTATGACGCCACGCTATTCATGTGTCTGCTAAACTACGTCACAACAGGAGCCACCAAAAGCCAAACCAACTTAACTGTTCTGGATTGGGAACGATTAACTGAAGGACCATGACCCTGATTTTCTTTTAATGGTGAAGACGGTTTGGGGAGTGGGGGTGGGGAGGGGGGAGTGAGGGTGTGAGAGGGAGTGAGGTTTTGGGATAATATTCCTAATACACAAGTGTTAAATTCAACTGATGACGATGATAATAGACATGGCAACACAATCACTTCCACGTAGTAGCAACCGTTCAAACGTACTTTTTACATTAACTTTACATTTTCTATTCTATCAGAAAGAGAAAGAATTATTATAATCTTCTCAAATCATTCACGTTGACGAAAAAGGTCGTATTCCATGAATCGGTCAAATGCAAAGTTTGTTACAGCTGTAGTATTTTGTTCAGAAGTTTACGTCGCTGCCGAGGACAACTCGTGTGCGGCCTCAAAAACTTCATAATTTTCTGAGAAGTTTGATTTCTCAATGGTAATAAAAAAATAGTGCGGTTTAGTTTTTATGAATCGATATAAAAAATGAAAACATAAAACACTGGTTGATATCGCATCCTCCACTTAAATCCGCACTTTTCTCGATGGAGTTGCTATCTAGCGAAGTCGACTTCATCATTTTCTATACACTTATCAATTTTAATATGTACCATTCCGGAAATCCTATCCTTTCATTCCCTATGCCTTCTCTTCTTTCAGCCCAGAGATGAAATATGTGTACAGCCGTCTAATAGAAATACTTTATTGATTCATAGTTGGCTGCCTTCCCGGTCGGAACTTTCATTTCCGCAAATCGTTCAAAACATGGCTTAGAAATATTCCAGAATTTGAGTGACAATAATAATGGCTCATGTAAGATTCCATCTCGTTGCTTCTTTCACTCCTCTCTCTCTCTCTCTCTCTCTCTCTCTCTCTCTCTCTCTCTCTCTCTCTGTGTCTTTCTTTCTCTTTCTCTTTCGACCATAATATCTAAATCCTAATAATCAGAATGCTCTCTCGTCTCTCGTGCTTCCCCTAATCCACATCTTCTTTCTCTCCAGCGCTAATTGCTTCTTCCTCTTCCTGTGGTGTGTGTGTGTGTGTGTGTGTGTGTGTGTGTGTGTGTGTGTGTGTGTGTGTGTGCGCGTGTGTTCTCCGTACCCATTTCCTTCAATCTCTCCACTTTTCATTTTATTTCCTACCCTACTTTCCCACCCTTCTGTAATCTTCATTTCCTGCTTCATTTTCCATCTACTTTTTACTTTTCCTTCATCTTTCCCTTATTTTTCTCTTTGGCAGTTTACTTTCTTTTTCTTTCTCTTTCTTCAAGCTGTAACATCGGAGAAGGCTGTACCCTCGTACCAAAATACTATGCCCCCTCGGAGTGCTCCTTTTCCAACAATGTCCCCAACTGCATGACTGATTTTGTGTATCACTATCCCCTTAAACAAGCACTGTACCCGCCTCACCCAACCCCTCTTAGTGCGCACTCTATTTCTTCATCCATGTGATCAAAACAAAACAAAAGAATCTATCCAGACAGCCCAATACCTCCAGATAGTGAATTCTCTCCTTTCACACATTGCCTACTCATTGCAAAGGGGAAAAAAACTCATCTAGTGATTATCAACCGAAGTCTTTTATTCATCAATCACGGCTGAGCCCGTGACATCGTTCAAGGGTGGCTGGAAAGAGGTGATCTGGGACCGGACTGGGGCTATTTTCGGACGATGGGAGCGAAGAGGGACAAGACTCACTCACACAGATATATACATATAATAATAAGCTTATATATACTAGAATTATAGGTTACAGGCCTGAAATGCAGCTGGGTCCTTTGCCCCTCTTTGGGCTATATTTAGCTTTCACCCAGACCCATATTAAGCCATTGTGTGGCCCAAATATTAAGACCGACCCGACCCCATCAAGCCCACTGAAATTTTGAGCTTGGTTGCTATTTGTAAACACACCCTAGCATTTTCACTGGCCAAGGCGAACTTCTCCTCTTCCGCCTGATCACATCCTTGACCTGACAGTTCCAACCCAGGGTTAAATAGTGCCTGGAAATTAAAGTACAATGGGCACAGTTTCAAAATTGCCCCATGGAGCCCTTATCACTGGAAGCAGGACATGCCGAAAGAGGAAAAAAAAAAAGGACAAATTAATATAACCCCTAGGCTGTAGGATTCAACAGTAAAAATGCAAATATACACATGTTTGTGCAAAAACAGCTTAACCCTTCTTATGGGAGAGCCGGATTTAGTCGTTTTAAGTACTATCTATGAGTGATGCAAAGGTCGACTTACTCGCTACGCCCTGCTCAGCTCAGAGAAGCCAATCACGGACTAGACCATCTGGTATCAAAGCGCTCAATCGGCAAGTAACCAAACAGAACAATAACACGGCGTAATGCACAGACCTAGCCGAGTGTGTTGCCGGAGACGTAATGTTAGAAGAGTTAAGAAGCCTTGATACTTTCTACTTGCCATAGTTATTTTGTAAAATTTGTTATTATGGCTTTCATTGTTGTCATGTTGTTACCATCGCTGTTATAAATACTCTTACTATGACTATTAATCATTATTATTGTAGTAGTTATTGCTAAAGTTATTGCAGTCGTCGTCGTTGTCGATGTTGTTAATGTTGCTGTTGTTGTTGTTGTTGTTGTTGTTGTTGTTGTTGTTGTTGTTGTTGTTGTTGTTGCTGAAAGGTTTGGCATCCAACGATCTGCGTCATTCATTTCTCTGAAATAAAAACTTACATAAGATAAGAACCCGGTAAATTCGTATTCACATAACTTCTACGTACAGAAATGTAGTCTACATCCCTGCTCTCACTCTCTGCCCTCACCCTCTCTCACGTCCCAACATTCTTCTGACCTTCCCCCGCACTGTACTCAACTGCAAAGAGAGAGTAATCAATGTTAAAAGACGTACTCACGTTGCCAATGTTGTTCATTATCCACCCACTTGCATAACCTGAATCATGGACAACACAACAGACGAAAAAAAAAACCAAACAAACCCAAAAACATGCTTCAGGTTGAGGTAGAGGGGAGAGAGAGGGCGAGAGTGAGAGAAACAGAGAAAGTGAAAGAGAGAAGATGTAAAGAGGGGTACGCAGAGTGTAAAGAGGAGAGAAGTGGGTTGTAAAAGAGATAAAAAGCGATACGTGAGAGAGAGTGAGTGGAAGAAAGTGAGTAAGAAAGAAAGAAAAAAAAGGAAATAATGAAAGAGAGACAGGGACTGAGTGGCGAAAGTGGAAAAGACAGAGAGTGACGGTGAATGAGAGAAGAGATACACAGAACGAGAGGGTGAGAGAGGACAACGAGAGCGAGAACGAGAAACACAGAGAGAGAGAGAGAGGGAGAGCGAGAGAGAGAGAGAGAGAGCTATAGACTATATGGAAATGGGGAGACAGAAAGAGAGAATTAAGAAGATAGAGTGAAAAAGAGAAAGTGAAAGAGAGAACGATAGGGTGAGAAAAGAAGAAGAAGAGAGCGAGAGAGAAAGAGTTGGCAGCGTTGCTAAAAAGGGGAATTACTCATGACCTACGATGCACCTCTGCCAAAACAACGCTCACTTTTGTGTACCAGATCAACGCCTCTTGTCTTGGAGTATTTATCTGTATAATCTGATAATATCTCGACTAGATCTATAGCCAGACTACAGTCTAGACCATGTTCCAGAAGCCCAGACTATCTTTCTTTCAAGATGCTGTAACACATTTAACACTGAAAACTGCATGAGTCATTTAGGATTGTCCTAGTCAGTACGGCAGTTGCCGATGCAAGCTAAATCATGGTGTACCTATCCCAGTTTAGTTTGAAACTGATAGGAAGCAAAAAAAGACGAAGTTACTCCGCTCTTCATTTTGTCAACGGAGTGAAGAATTACAGAAAGGCTTAAGATGACATCACTACTGAAATTCCCTATTTCTTTTTTCTCCTCTACTCTCTCTCTCTCTTTCTCTCTCTCTCCCTCCCTCCCTCTCTCTCTCTCTCTCTCTCTCTCTCTCTCTCACACACACACACACACACACACACACACACACACACACACATAAACACATATCTGTACACACAGACAGACAGACAGACAGACACCACACACATACACACATAAACACGCACCCACCAACCCAACCACTCCCCCCACACACACACACAAACACAAACATACAAACACACACAGACACACACACACACACACACACACACACACACACACACACACACACACACACACATTACTATGCATACAGGCTTAACAATACCCGTTCAAAAGCAAAAACAAAAAAAAAACTGTACTAGAATGAAATTTGCTAGTCTAAATTCCTTCTCCATCGTCAGAATCACCATGATTTCATCATCCTCGCTATTTCCATCATGTACTTGGGAGACATTAAACTACATGCATATGGTGTATAAATACTTATAATCATCTCCTGTCAAATGACTCTAAGACACGAACAAATATGGCGGCCCGACTGTATACGGAACATGCCGATGTAGTTATTGAACCATTCCTTCTCCATCCTCAGCATCATCACTTCCTCATCCTCGTTACTACCACTACCATCACTGGTAACATTAAGCTGCATGTACATGGTATACAAAAACCCCTAGTCATGCCCTTCCCAGCCTCTGTCAATAATGTCTGTATAGACACGAACAAATAAGTATGGCGGCCCGAGTGTTACCGGACCATGCCGATGTAGCTCTTGGTAATTCATGTCGCATTACACTATTGCTCAGTGCCAAAACCTGGCTTTCTTTACCTCCACATCCTGATATCAACTCCAAATAAAGTTCACGTGGGAGTCATGACCCAAGTGTAGCCCAGCCCCTCTAGAATGTCTGGACGTCAGTAGGCCGAAACACTTGTTAGACGGGGTTATCTTCCCCTGAAGATCTTCTGTTGCCTCGTTCTCCAAGTTAGAGAGTTTCCTATCTGGCGTCAAATGGATAGAAAACAAATGCGCACTGATATTTTCAGACTGCGAACCGGCCCCTCCCCTTTAGACTGACATCATAACCGAATGAAACCGATTAAGGATACAGCTAGCACAGACACTATGGTGGGCAGCTCGACACCAAATATCGAGCCGAGCCGATCTTTTCTGGCTGCTCGATTAATCGACTCAGCAAGTCCTGTTGTTGGCAGGGTTCCCGTGTCCATCCGTGGCTAAGAAAGACACCAGACATTTTATAATTCTATACCATAAGCCGTTTACAAAAAGCCAGCGTGTCAAACTGGAACCAATTTCCTTTTCTTTTTATTGCATTTCAAAGATTAAAATGTAGTTCATCAAAATTAAGAAATTAGTCAGGCTCGAACTTGAATTCCGATCTTTGGAAGCGCTCAAATCTGACAAGACTAAAAGTTAACCATGCTTCCTGGTTGTCACAGCTTCTACAATACAAATTAAATGCGATTGTTTATGTTACATTCTAAGAAAGGGAAGGAGAAGAAGGATTAGCAGTAATAGCAGGAATGTGCTAGAGGTTGGGGAGGGGGGAANGGGGGGGGGAGAAGGAACTGAGGAACGAACTTTGGGTTGTTAATTGGTTGACGAAGTGCTCTGATTTATAAGCAATTGTCTGTCTGTATAGAAAACAGTGGGGTCATCGTTGCGAGAGCGCCCCCATCCAGAGCGACTGCAGGTAGCTGAAGACTGCAGAGCCAATAAAGGCAGTTAAGCGGTTGCCCATAAAATTGATTATTAGTTTGCAGCATTAAGCTAATTGTCGATTTCCCCAACAAACAAAAATTCGATACTGGGCTGTGCCCCTCATCTTTAAGGCCTAATAATAAAAAGTTTCTTGGTCAGGCAACATAAGCCTCATTTTGATGAATATAAGACAAATGGTCCGCTACACATATAACTAATCAGTGGCTGTATACATTATCCTTGCGCTAAAAAAAAAAAAAAACGTATTGCGTTAAGTGCAGTGAATACTACTAATGTTTTAGGGGTTTCCCGTGGTCACCGCAATGCGTTAACTAACGGAAGGATTATGCATACGGCCGCAGGACACACTAAAATCCTCCAACGTACGCGAACAATTTATTTTATCAGCTTCCTATATTCGAACTTTATGACCAAACCAGATTTCCTCGCCAGACTCGTAACTTAATCTGCACGAAAGTCGTGCGAAAGGAATCTCCTTGAGATCTCTATCATATACAAGTTATGTAAATATGACGAGACGAAGACGGTAAAAAATGGCCAATGCTGTAATGGGTTTGTAATAAAGTAGATTTACATCCATATCGTCTATCATCGTTTCCATCTCTACAGAATGCGTCAGTTTTCCTGCTGGGCTGATCACTGACTGTTAAATCTTTCGTATGGATTTTTACATAGCTGGGCAATTCCTGCAGAATGTCACATCAGTTACGCTAATTTCTGAAAGGATTTGATTTTACAGGAAATAGTTTTAAGTGTTTCTTACAGAGTTTGATTTATTCTCTAAAGGGACAAGGGTAATTATTTGCTTTACTGTCCAATAAGTCCACAGTATTTTCCATAAAATTTAAACCTTGTATAATTTTCTTTTTGCCCAACGGTTTCTGAGAAAATACTCCTGGAGTGTCGGAATTTTCACTCTGCGTGTGCCGCCATTACTCATGCTGCGTGACGTCAAAAAGCGAAAGCGAGACAAGCTGGCAAATGACTGTTTGCGCATGCGCCCGCACTAGTCGCCTGCTAGCTTTTCTCGCTTCATGACGTCACGCAACACGAGTGATGGCAGCGCGCCATGGGTGAAAATCCCGGCATTTCAGCAGGGCTTCCTTAGAAACTGTCAGGCGAATTGAAAAATATACGCTGTTAAATTTTATGAAATAAAAATATTATGTTCCTACTAAGCTGCAGAGCAAATAGCTGCCCCTGTCCCTTTAAATATAAAAACCGAAATTGGTTGCTGTAAAGTCAGAGCTTTACATACATTGTGTAACTGAAATGTTATTTTGTTGGAATTGCCCAGCACTGAGATGAGCAAGAAGGAGGCAGGCGACTGAGGGATGCTACAGGTGCTACAGGTGCTGCTTGAACAGGAAGGCAGACAATGAAATAAACAAACTGACTGATGGACCGAAGACGGGAATACTGAACAACAGACAGTCTGACAGACCAGCAGACAGACAAACTGACGTAGAGATTGTGAAGCTGACAGACAGCCAGACAGACAGACAAACAGACCATGGAACAAACAGAAAGACAACGAGTCAGTCAGGCAGCCGGACAGACAGACAGACAGACAGACAGACAGACAGACAGACAGACAGACAGATAGACAGACAGACAGACAGTCTCACGGTTAGACAGACTGAAAGTGGGAGGTGAGAGAGACAAAGCAGCTTACTCTTTTGTTGTGAATGAATGAATGAATGAATGACTGAATGAATGAATGAATGAATGAGAGAGAAAACGTGAGACAGAGAAAAGAGAGAGGGCAAACTAATGCAAAGTAAGACAATTAAAGTGACAGCCTCACAGGCAGACAAAATGGACAGGCTTGCTTACTAAACGATAGACAGAAAGATGGAGGAAAAAGCACCCTTTCCTATGGACACACCAACTGAATGACCAGACTTAACAACTTCACACAGATAGACAGATGGAAGATCACACAAATAAAGAGACATGATGAACAAATGGAGGGACAGACGATCAGATGGAGACAAGGAATAAGAGATTTTGCGGACAGACCCAACAAGAAACCAGGGGTGAGACCGAAAAAGAAAAATTGCACACTCAGGCAAGTAGACAGCAAGACAGACAGAAAGATACTGGAAATGCGCGATCTCTGAAACATTAAGTACCACGATAAGATTTGCCTTCTATAAGACATAAACCATGTTCCAGAAGAAACCTTCCCCCTTTCTGCAGAAGGAAGCCCAAAATGTGCAGGACATGAAATTCTACTTCGCCCGCCTCCCACCAGGCCGATTTCGCTACAGGACTGACACTTCCCAGCGGGACCGTAAAACAGAAAATCGAGTTCGTAATGGTATCGACAATGCAATGCCCCAAGGGAAGGTGAGACTGTAATAATCAGAAATCGACCTGGCCCTGGTGTATCTCTTCATGCCGCCCGATCCCCGCGGGAGGCCCGAAGGCTGATAATATGATAACTGAAGGATGATAATATCGCATTAAGACGGATATCAGCTGCCAGCGGGTTGGGGTGGGGTGGGG
>JAWQUT010000035.1:2850084-2861202 GCA_033807755.1 Ellobium chinense
GGGGGGGGGAATTTCCTGAAATAATGACAGATGACTCAAGACTCAAAACAAAAGTTACGTGAGAATGTGATTGAAATGCTGCGAACTGAAACAGTGAATTCCCCCTTGCTAACACAGTCTCCTATTTCTGGGTTTGTTTTATTATACGTTCATTCCTCGGAGGGGTCAAATCAAGAGGGGATAACTCCCAGCTCCTCTTTCCCCTCCGCCCACCAACCACAGGCATACACAAAAATAAAGACCTACCTACCTACCAACACTAGAGTTAGTGTGAGTGAAGCTAAATCTGTATTTATATGCATCGCCTGGTTGTTACGTATACTGAATGCTGTACGTGGAACTTCATTATTACCAGTATCTTGTGCTGTCCCGTTGCCAATGTATATTATATTATACAAGACTAACACCCCATTTTACAAATGGCCAGGCAGGCAACGCACCAGCGGCGAAAGAATACCTAGAGCACCGAAAGGCATCATAGACGAATGCATTAGACTCCGTGAAAAAGTTGGACGATTGGCGAATCGGGCGGATTGAAAAGATCTATCAGAGATTGTATTTCGTTGCTATACGCATTTTGTTTAAAAAAAAGGTAAAAAAAAATAAAGAGGACTGATGTGTATAGTTACTTTTTGTGTATTTTTCTACGAATTTAGGTGAAAACCGCGTGTTTTTACGTTACGTAGTTCTCAAGAAATCTGTGACACAAATTTGGCTGAAGCGTTTTATTAATAGTCTATAGATTCTGTTGTTCGCCCACAAACTATGATTGTGGTCTGGATTACAATTAAATAAGTTTGTTAAATTTGTAAAACTTGGATAACAACCTAATGTTTAACAACAAACAAACAAAAAAAATATAAAAATACGACGTTTCATTGATTTTATAACTTCCAACCTTATTCAGTATCGGTCACAAAACAAGACCACGGAATTACAAGCAAAAAGACAATCTACAGAGGTGCTGTTTCCTATTCGTGATGTTACTGACGGAGACCCCGAATGTTTCCATGCGAACCATGTTGTCTTCATTCAGCGTATCTACAGCGGCCGTGCCTGTTGGCTACGTGTTGCTACGTGCTATTCTCAGCGTTTTGAAAGTAGACTATATGCCTACTGCATTAGAGCTTCTGTCGATTTTATTGTTCTATGACAAGAACCATTTTCCACTAGCAGGATGGTAAGAGAACAAAGAAAAGGTCTAGGGAGTTGGAAAGGGGGAAAGGGGGGCGGGGGGCGAGGGAAAAGATCACACGTTTATTCAGTCACTGACCTTTTCTAAGCACGGACTAACTTTGCGATATTTGCATAAGACCGGGCTTTAATTAAATCGCTGTCTCTTTACTATTCATTTTTCTTGGTGGAAAAGGATCGACCAAAGTTCTAGGTCTTGTTCGTCAGAAGTTTACCACGCATAATTTGTCTCGAGTTTGTCTCTTCACGAAGTGAATTTGAAGCCGGTGTTAAAAAATCATAAAAGAAAAAAAAACTCTATCGTGGGTCTAGTCAATTTAAAGATTTTAAACAATAGGTTGGACACATTTCGGCACATTTTTCTGGGGAGGGGGAGAGGAGGAATTGAGGAAACATGTATACACTCAGTCTACAGAGAGGAGGGTAAATGAGTTTGGGGAGGATAGTTTTAATGAGTGACATATAAGAGGTGAGTAACGTTGCCTGTTACCGATGTACATGTAAAATAAGATTGTATACTGCGAAGCATGATAGAGGAATGAAGACTAGAAAGATATTTCTTGAAAACAAGTTAAAGATAATAACTGTAAAGAGTAAAACTACATAAATGATAGATAAACAATCGAAAACAACAAATGATGGAATGAACGAAGAGGGAGTGCGGAAGAAAGGTTGGTAAAAGGGATGGGCGGGGAGAAACAATGAAAGAAGTTGTTTATTGTATCGCCATAGAAACCTTGTTTTGGTATAATATGCTCCTGTCCTATCCTTCCGCTAATGTTGTCACTCTACATTAAGCAAAACCTTAATAGGTACAACGGTGAGGCGAGAAAAGAAAGATAGAAAGAAAGAAAGAAAGAAAGAAAGAAAGAAAGAAAGAAAGAAAGAAAAAGGAAAGAAAGAAAGAAAGTAAAAAGAATGAAAGAAAGAAAGAAATGCATAAGAAAGCATAACAACAGAAAGACAGATATATCTGCATAGACCCATGCAGAGAGCAGAAAAAGAAAATTAAGGATGGAATTGAGAATGAAACAAAGCTAGATAGTGCAAGCGAATGAGGGAAAGATAAGGAGAGTGAAATAAGGCAATAATGAATGCAAGAAATGTGGTTGGAAAGAGTGAACGAAGAAGTAGGGAGGAAAGGAAGGAAGGAAGGAAGATAGAAAGGAAGGGAGGAAGAAAGGAAGGGAAGGAGGGAAGGAAGGAAGGAAGGACGGAAAGAAGGAAGGAAGGAAGGAAAGAAGGTTGGAAGGAAGGAAGGAAGGAAGGAAGGAAGGAAGGAAGGAAGGAAGGAAGGAAGGAAGGAAGAGAGGAGGAAATAGTTCTGCCACTTGTGCTCAGCTTAATCCGGACCGCACCAGAACGCATTCGGCGAGACTAATGACTAAGAACATTCTCCACCCACTGATAATTTCTTGATTCCTCACAAACAAGATCTACTCAGGTGAACTATACATTCATTCTACTCGGCACCTGTTCACATTATTTCACAGCCACTCTGAAATTCAACATAACACTTGAAGTGTAAACAGCAGCGAGGAGCACCAGCATTTATTCCAAGCCAATAAAAAAAACCAACACCTCATACTCGATCTTTTCTGGGTTTTTTTTCAGTCTCATTATTTTTATTGAGATTTCATGTGCTGATTGCAGGCCATTTACCTTCAGCTCAACTTATTCGTATAAGGTCGTATTTCAGAAATTGAATTAAGTCATATTGTGCAAAGTTTGGTATCACTTTTTTTTTTTCCAGAATTTTAAACCAGTTCTGATAACAGTGCAATTCATATACAAGCCAAAAACATATTAATGAATATATCAGAAAAAAGTAAGCTATCTTCACGCAAAGTAAAGAGTTTTCCTTGATACCTATTTTTTTAGTCTGAAATGCATTTTTTTTTTGTTAAATAAGACTTTTTGCCTCAACAGCCATGAAGTGCGAAAATTCCGATGAAACCCCGACATTTCAGAATCTTCTTTCTCATTATCTCCTTCTTCCTCTTCTTCTTCTTCCTCCCTCTCGTCCTCCTCTTCTTGTTCTTGTTCGTATTATTTTTTTTATTTCGTCTTTTTCTTCATTTGTTCCTCGTCGTCATTTTCTTTTTTTCCTTCCTCTTCTTCGTCTTCTTCATTTTTCTCTGTGACATACGCTTGCTAAATCAAGTGGCCACAGGCCTGTATGAACGGTGCTGTCCCTTGTGTTCCATAAAGCTTCCACTGCAGTGTCAAAAGCCTTGGAACCAATAAATTCCCCCTCTGGTGGCCGTCTCATGTTCTACATTCTTAGATATATTTCCACATGGACATGTCTCAGTATCTCCAACCGTGGATATTAGTGTGGAGTCCATGATAACCAATTCCTTAAATGATAATAAGTTAAAATAAAAGATCTTAAGAAGTAAATCTAGGATCTCACATAATAAAATTCTGTTGGCCTAATCCATACTCAACGTGAAGCAGCACGGTTTGTGGGGCTTTGTGAGTAGTTCTTATAAACTGAAGACTATCGGGTCTGAGTTTGTGGGGTTCGACTTCCGGGACGGGCGGTTTATGTTGTGACATCCTTGGGGAAAGACACGTCATTCCTATTTCCGTGCTGGACTCAGGCGTGATGAATACTAGGCTTTACAGCTGGAGGGATCAGGGTGCTGCACTGCTGCGACTAGCAATGACTTTGTTGTAGGTTTCATTTGTGATATTGTATATTTACATGAATATGTGTACTGCTCTTTGTTCATCTTATTATGAATGAAATGTACAATATAACATTATATTATGGCAATGTAAGACACATTTCCCTACGGGGTAAATAAAATGTTCTATTTTCATCCCATAATTTCAAATTTGTGGGATGTTCGAATTCTTGAGTAAGGATTTGACGTAGAATATGGTCAATAGGACTACCTCATTACAACAAGTAGACCTTTATGGGTTTTTCGGACATGAGAGAGATCTAACTGTTATTACGTTACAGTTGTGCAGCCTACTCTCCTTAATCGTAAAACAGAAATGGAAGTTTCCGTTTAATCGCAACAATTTTCACATACCCAATTGCCATAACATTCTAAAAAGGTCATTAGATGGTAACGATTCTTTTTAATCGCAAGTTTAGCCCATGCTCCCCAAGACCTGCGATTAAACGGACTTAACTGTAATTACAGCTGACTCCGCTTACTCGATACTGTCAATTAATCGCAAAGTATTCCAGAAAAAATATATCTACAGTTAAACCTTGATAAAACGGACACTCATCGGGAAACGCATAATAAACTACATTATCCATCGATTACCATAGCTAAATTCTTGAACATGCCACGGCAAATAATGGAGCGGACTAGTCGACCGGGCTAACCCAATGTCCAGCTTAACCAAGAGACATAATACCATTATCGAACTTTCACATAACAAACGAAACCAAAACAGTGCCATATGCACACATCCTCCACATAACTACAAGCGTTTTCTACGCACGCTCCTGATGAATTTCAAGAGAGCAGCGTCGACATTGGTAATGATGTTATGAATGGTGTTGCCAAAAGCAATAATCAGGACAGGAACAGGTTCCCTCTAGCTGTCCCTCCGATGTTCGCTCACAAATACTGTGGCTTGTTTTCTTTGTTTTCCTTTCTTTCATCCAAAATGTGTTATGTAATTAAGAGCAAAGATAATTTTTAGTCATCTATAAGGGAAAGTTGTTTGTTTTTGTTACAGCCAAGCAATACAAACTGGATATACAGGATAAAAATGATAATAGACAAGATAAATAATAATAATAACAACAACAGAAATAATAATAATATTCAGGTTTTTAATAATGGAGTTTCTAAGTCTCGTATCTAGTCTAATACCTGTTCAACATGCAGAGTTAATGTTATTTCTATGATGGTAAGAGATCCCGTCGTTAATGCGCAAGTTGTCCAATGTAGGTGGAAATAAATAATGCAATGTTTCTGTGATTGAGTGTAAGTACTTGTTTGAACCAATAGCAGATGTACAAATACGTATAAATAAAAACACTTCAAATTCTGTCTTACTACATTTCACACGGTGCAAGAGGCAAAAATGCAAGTTCATCGTCATGTTATGAAAGAAAAATTAGTCTGGTTTTTTCTTTGTCTTTTTTAATTTAATTTTTTATTTATCAGGCCTCGCATTTTGAACAGATATACCGTATTCAGATAGATATGAGACAGGCACGGTGGCGAGAGGTTAAGCGTTTGTCTCTTAGTTCGAGTGGTCCTGGATTCGAATCCTGGTAACGTCGGGTTTCTACCTGGGCATTTTTTGCAAAGTTCAAAAGGCGTCCACTTGTCGGCGGCTCAACGATATAGCCATGAAAGTGCTAAAGAAGGGCGTTAAAACCTATCTCAAACTCTAATATCAAATGTAGGGTCCTGAATTAGATTAGACATGCACGGGTTATATCGATCAGTGTCTCAGGATACACTGTGAGTCATTCCCGTTTTCTTGATGTTTGGGCAAACAGGCAACACTATGAAGAAAGATGGAACTTTCTGAAGAGAGAAGTAGAACTTTTGCATGATTGCATGGTGTGGTACTGTCGCCATTTTGTATCAATCAAGCTTCACACTCAGTCGCACATTTTCTCAAAATCCAGACAGAACCCCTGTAATTCTCAACCGCTGAAATGGTATTTCACTTCGTGTTTAACTCTAGACAGGGGCGGATTTAAAGTCTGCGGGGCCTTGGGCTAGAAGAGTGTTGCTGTGCCCTCTTCATTACAGTTCAATACATTAGGGCAAGTCTTGAACACACTCAAAAAAACAATAGGGTCATTTGCCTTGAGGGAAGAGAAGGAAAGGAAAAGATGGGAAGATAAAGTGAAAAAGGAGGAGAGAGAGAGAGATACTGAAAGAGAGAGAGACAGACAGACAGACAGAGAGAGAGAAAGAAAGAGAAAGAAAGAGAGAAAGATAGTTTCCTAAAGAACTTTCATGTTCCATATATACCGACAATTATAGGAGCCGTGCAAAAGGACTGTCTACGGTTTAGGGCACTATGGTTCAGGGTATTATGGTTCAGGGTACAATAAGACGGTCTTGTTTGGCATAAGCTCTTCCAAAGCAACGTTGTTTTGTTTTTTTTTAAATGAACAATCATCCCGCCTCTCCCTATACCTATCTTTCTCTTTCTCTCCCCCCCCTTCCCCACCCCATATTCTTTTTTCTCTCTCCAGAAACTTTTTTCCCGTCCTCCAGCGCCGGACTCCCTAAAAATGCGAGGCCCCGAGCCATGACCCACGACCCTCTTGGCTCAGGCCTAAATCCGCCACCGCTTCTAGACAGCAAAGTGTCCTTTGCCAAAATCCATGCGATCCATTTTCTTGCCCCTCCTACAAGCATTCAGCGGAAGCCGAGTGAAAGATGAGCATGTCTAGCCCGCAGTTCATCAGCTGGCCCTTCTCAGGACAAGAACGCCCCAACCAGGCCTGCTACTTTGAAATTTTGCCATTTCACTGAATTCTGAAAGCCAAATTTCACTAGATTTTACTAGAATTGTTTAAGCCCTCTAAAACTGAATTTGAAACATTATATATGTTATTTATATGCACGTTACAATCATAATATTAGAAAGGCAGATCAATTACTAGATGTATAACATGAAGACAGAACAACAAAGAAGAAAAAAAAAAAGGAAAACTTAAAACTTCTTCACTTACTGGCATCGCACAGAAAATATGTAAGTTTGATCTACATGTACATGCATGAAACAGACATTTTTCTAACGGTTTTCTGGATGTAAGCATAGAAAGTGTGTAAAAGATCGGTTGTATGTACTTACGATGATGGTTAAGCTTAGCTTAGGCTATACTTTAATAAGCTGATCGGTATTCTTTTATTGAACACGTATTCAGTATTATCATATGCCTAAAAAATGGGCCAAAATGAAATAATTTATTTTTCTTAAAGCGGCTCCAAACATTTCATTAGATATTCTCATTTTTCGACTTTCCTTTACAAGATCACTCGAAAAACTCGGTTTCGCAGGATCTAGTGAAAAATCACTAGGAGTGGTAGCCCTGTCCCGGTCTGTCCCCGACTCGGCCCCCAAAAAACGGCTCCTCACGTGCCCCGATACCCGGATGAAGATAGATCACGGCGCTAGCTGCGCTGGACAAACGAATCAAAGTGTCCACTTGACGGTCGGGAGACGCCGGGAGGTCCAGACACACGCAATGGGAAAGTAGGGAAAAATAAGAGATTGGGATAGGAAGGAAGGAAGGAAGGTCACCCACGGATAAAAAGGGAAGGGGGCAGTAGAGTGGGACAGATGGGGATCAGATGGGGGAATATGGCAAAGACATAGGAGTGTGAAACACCGGGATAATAGCCAAGGAAGAAGATCGTTAACGAACCGAAGACACTTTGAGGGCTCTGGGGAAAAACTGAGTCTATGATTGTGACGTGAGAAAATGTCTGTCCATAACGGTGATGACAAAGATATAAATCGCCTAAGCTTTGCGTAACTGTTGACAGGCCTATTATCTTTGAGTTGTTAAACAGATGAAGAATCTTTACAATGTATAACACTTTTTAAGAGATAATTTAAAGGTTGTTTGTTGTTCATTATGAAGTACTAAAGGAAGATCCACTCTGTCACATGTCAAAACATCTATGAAGAAATTGTTCAGATCTAGATTTTGGCAAATTCTATATCTTAATGTAGTGAAATGTGGGCTACTGAAAAACTTGTGGAGAGAAAGGAGATTTGTAGACTAAGAAGGAGGAAGAAGGGATGTGGAGAAATGGACAAATTAAGACCTTGATTACGGAAGCGGGAAATGAGAGGTGGAGAGAAAGAAGATTTGTATACGAAGAAGAAGGAAGGAGGGATGAGTTGAGAAATGGACAAATAAAGACGTTGATTACAAAAGTGAAGAATGAGACAGACAGCGATGGAGTTAAAAAAATGGATAGGAGAATGAAGGAATGAATTGAAAAGGGAGTGTGAAGGAAATGATGAAGCCGGCACACAAATAAGACAGGAGAAGAGCAAGCAGGGGAGGGATGCAAAATTAAGTGTCTGTCTGTCTCACTTGTCTGTCTGCCTACCCCTTGTGTATACACACCAATCAGTCCAAGAATATCAGACTCTAAATACGCACGCCGATAGATCGAAAAAGAAAAAAACCGCCACTCAACTCCTCCGTCGACCTGTCGCCGAAAAATGAGGAGCCAAGAGCCGGACGGTGAGGGGTCGGGGTTAGGGGTTATCAAATACGAATTGGGATTCTAGATCCTAAGGAAAATCATCGGCGTTCATCAATTTAGCCTCTCGTTTTTTTTTCTCTCCATTTTTCCCCTCTGCGCACATTTGGCAGACGCGCCGTAGGGCTGGTTAAACTAGAAGGCGAACCTTTTCATGAAATAAATGTTGCCCCGGCGCACCCCTTAAGATCTCTGTAAACACTGCTATCGAAAAGAAATCTGAAAGATAAAACCAACCTCAGTGGCGGAATATGAGATACAATCTGCAAATCTTGATTTTTTTCGAAGGCAATTTCCCGTCAATTCGGCTCGCTGACTATTGTAATAATTACATTAACACTGCTCGGCTTTGGGTGATAAAAAAATTACCGCAATTTTTTTTGAAACACTCAATAAAAAAGGAAAATGTAATAAACAAAACTTGCCAAAACTTGACATTACAGTGGAGCACACTTAATACAGAGTAAAACAGACACACTTAGTACGTAAAACTGGATAATGAGTGCAGTAGTTTTGGTCCCGAGTTTTCTTTTCTAGGGATACGTGCATGGTTAACACCTATCTCTGTTAATAAGTACACTTTTGGTTTGTTCCAAGGTGTACGCATTATCAAAGCTCCATTGTAATACATTCGTACTGCTCAGCTTTGGATGATAATAAGTTACGGCAATGAGCTTGTTTGTTTGCTTGTTTGTTTGTTTCTTTCTTTCTTTTAAAATTTGATAGGAAGGAAAAATATAATAAGCAAAACCTGCCAAAAATCTGGAGTTACTTTATTACTGGGAGATATTATTATTGCCTCGAGCTTCTGAAGGAGGAAATTCAGACAGGGGCTCGAGCGTCACCTCTCGTGCCACAAAATGGAACAAGCACGCAGTGCCAACAACATCACTTTTTGGTCTCGCATAGTGACTGCATGAGATCGTCTTGGACATTCCAGCACGAGTCTTGGTAGCAACTCACTCAGTCGTGACACAGTGACGCCACCATCTGGTTTTTCCTCATGTTGCACTCTCAAAAGAACGGTAAGAAATAGTGTATTTAGCCCAAGTATATATTACAATGAAATACATAAGAGCATTACTTACGGAAGAATATCATGACAAATTCCAGAGACATATAGATATGCATGTACATTCTCAATTTAGATCTAGCACACAAAGCCAGCATCCCTGGGGCACATATTATAAGAACCAATCTATGACAGGTTATATTTATATTGCATTTATGGCAGATAATTAAACAAATACGCAATGGTGGGCTGCATTCTGTAGGAATCAATACAACCAGACAACCTCGCCACCAGCATCTGTTTGTGCCAGGTGTTCTGTCTGGTTTTCCAGAACAACGATCACATAGTGCAAGTCAACAAAGATCCCAACACTAGCCATATATGCAAAGCAGTTTCCCTGATTCCCCCAGGATGAAGAGGTACACAGACAAGAAGCTTTTAACAGTTCCTCTACAAACACACTATCTCTTTCTCCACTGTAGACCTCTTTTTCCAAGCAGGAAAGGTGGGAAGGGGGCTAAAGAGGTCCTCAAGCCATATTCTTTGAGAAAGAGGTGGCTAATTTGGATGACCCTGTCTTCCATACGCTCTCTCTCACCTCTCTCAACACTTCCAACCCTCGGTCATGATATAAGCCAACTCAACGGCGCAAAATAATTTGAAAACCCCTGATCCAAGGTCCATCCGCCCTATTCAACTTAGTAGCATGTTGAGAAGACAAGACCTCTGACTCTCACCCTTTCTCCCCACTCCCCACCTCCACCATCGGCCATGGCATGATCGTATTCCATTAGGGAAAGCGCAAAATAGTTTGGAAACCCTCATCCAGGGTCCATCCGCCTCATTCAGATCAGCTGCATGTCGACAAAACAAGTGTGATTATTGTACACGTAACCGTCTAATTTGCATTGTCCCGACAATGTTCTATTTCATATGTATGAGCTAATAAATAACTGCCATTGTCATTGTTGTTACATTAATACTAGCGTCACTGCCGCCTCACCTGCTTGAACACTGACGCTGACAGATCAGATGCCTTATTTGCAGCCTCGTATGGGATTGGCAACACGAGACATAAATCCCACTACAGTATTAGCCCTTTCAATCCAACAATTTCCACCAATACCCACCGCTTATTTGCTATTATACGGTAACGAAAGTATTGCCTTAAAACTGGAAACATGGCCCGCAACAAACCACCAGATAATCAGGGGAAGTCATTACCAAATTTCAAAACAAACCATTCCTTCATAGCCCTAATCTGTGGCTTTCAATTCTTTTCATAGTTTGATTATTTCCCTTGGCCTGCGATTGATTGGGTTAAGGGGGGAAAAAAAGACAATTTAAAAACAGCTTTGTTAATGATTTTCGGCTGCTTCATCTTTGTTGGCTGTTATGTTCATTTCCTTTCAACCGAAATCAAGAGCTATGCTTCCGTTTTCATCTAACGAATCCTTTTTTGCTGTGTTCTTTTTCCTTTCATCCTAAGTCAACAGCAATGCCCCTGTTTTCGTTTGATGCATCAATCTGCAATAAAGGAACTAGTGATGACGGTTTGTGCTTTCTTGGCATCAACACTCATTTCCAGCACTAAGACTTGCAGGTAACAGATCGTGGCAAAACAAGACTTGATGAGCCTCGGCTGCGTTCTTGACAGTTTACATCAATAATTCCATAGAATCT
>JAWQUT010000035.1:2863230-2893548 GCA_033807755.1 Ellobium chinense
ACACACACACACACACACACACACACACACACACACACACACACACACACACACACACACACACACACAGAGTGGCCGCTTTGCAGATTTTTACATCATGTCAGTCTAGATCCACATATCTCATTCATGTACGTAATACCTCTGTTTTCTCACTGTATTTTATTACTCAAAATTTAGAAAGATGTAACAAACAAACAAACAAACAAACAAATGTACGTGTCTTATTAGCACTACCTCCTTTATCCTATCCTGTGTAAAAATCAGTTTGAAATCCCTCACTTCTATCTGGTACGAACATCCCCCTCGGAGTCAAGCCATGTATTTTACACGACCTTCAACTCCTTAAGTTATTTCCATGAAGGGGGGAGGGCAGGGGCGAGGGGGCGAGGTGGAGAAGGGATGTCCTAACACCAAGACCCGCTAAACAGTTCTGGACTTCAGAGGCTGACAGACAGAATGAGTACAGTCATTAGGGCTCTGAGCTTTCATAAGAATAGTCAGTTCTTCTACTCCCATGCACTCCCTTTAGCGGAGAGCAGCGTACACTCTGGTCAAAGCGAAGGCATGAGCCAAAAATGAGGACGCAGATGCTTCACAAGCCTTGACATATCTCCGCGTCTGATTGGCCAATTACGTCAATTACGTCTCTATATGCTCCCTTGACCTTTTTCCACTCTTGACATTCATTTTTGAATGTCTGACATACGGATTTGGATTACATCGAAAGTCTCTGACATGGAAAAAAAAATAGAAAAGGGATCGAGTTTTTCTTTCTTGCCAATTACAGAGTGGGTTTCTCGAGAAAAAGTGCACATACGTGTATACATTTTTGTACATTTAAGGTCCATTTGTCAAGATTAATCAAGGGCTATTCAGGTCATCTCGGTGTAACTTGCTGCTTTTGCTTGCTTAAATCCTCTTAGATGAGCGCGAGATGAATGGTTGAGTTGATCAAGGTCTCGAATAGGCCGTTACTGGGCCTATATTGATGAGGAGCGTGTTGCCACCACTCCATCAGCCCCGTTCTATCGCTGACACTGATACTTTAACAACAGTAGCAGCACCAGTGCCTTTGATATAGAAGAACGCAGAATATCAAAGATGCCCAATCCATAGCCCACTGGACCAAAATTTGGCTCGCAAAGGGAGTAAATAAAACGTGGCTTGCGAAGCACTAAGGATTATAGAGTATTTTATATTGTTCAGCTTATTATTATTATTATATTATTAGCTTGCAAAAGATGTACTCACGTTTAGATAAACGGTTATTTTAATTCAACTACACAACTGACCAGGCTCCAGAAAAGAGTGACACCTTTGTGAAAAGCATTATAAAGACGATGTTGTCCATTCCTTGGTCAGTCCAGCCACCCACCTCTTCCCATGTCTCAAGATTCACCTACTCGCTTCTAACAATACTACTGAGCAACATTTGAGAACCTGGGCCATGTTTTACAACTTGTGCGCTCAGCGCGCGCGTCGGCATTTCCCGAAAAAAAAAAGGACTAAACTAAGCTATCCTGCTGATTTTACAGCACCTTGCGGAGCTGCTGCTCTCTTTGGACCTGAAACATCACTGACAAGACCCCCAATGTCTCCAAATGAATCAATTTTTTTCCTAGGGCGTGACTTTGGCAGCCGTGTTTGTAAGTCCTAATCACTGCATTCTGAAAGTTTAGGCATAAGTCTCCTGCCGATGATGGCTTTTTGGGACGTTCAGCAAACAGTTTTGCGTACCTTTATAAAGTACTGTTTTTTTCCTTGTTCGAGTAACATACAACAATTGGAAGCGAGAATCTCTACCAAATTCCTTCAACTCTTTCACATCCCTGAATCCCCAGAAGAAAATATGAGAGAGAAAGAGAGAGAGAGAGAGAGAGAGAGAGAGAGAGAGAGAGAGAGAGAGAGAGAGAGAGAGAGANAGAGAGAGAGAGAGAGATGAATTAAGCTGACCCTTATTAATGAAAAAAAATATGGCTAAAGGTCTCTACAATTGTTTGCATTTCGATGGCTTGATAAGAGCAATGAAAATCTTTTTAGAAAAACACAGAAACAGACACACACAAACACAGACTTGCAAGAGAGATAGAGAGAGAAAGAGAGAGAGAGAGAGAGGGAGAGAGGGAGAGAAAGTGAACGGAAATTACTCATATTTGTTAGCAAGATATAAAAGTTGCTACGGCTCTGTCCATCTGTTCGCATTTTTATAGCTTGAGATAAAAACAAGTCAATGAAACAAGGTCAACAGAGAGACAGGAAGAGAGCCAGAGAGAGAGAGAGAGAGAGAGAGAGAGAGAGAGAGAAAGAGAAAGAGAAGAAAGAGAAGAAAAAGAAGAAGAAGAAGGGGGGGGGGACGAGAAAATGAGGATCAGAGAGAAAAAAAAAACGTTCAGCTCCCCCAGTAAACAACCCGCTATGGCATCTGAGTGCGTAAGCTGTGGCATACAGATCCATATTATGATTGATTGTGAGTGTTCTGATTAGTAGATCGATAACAGTAACAGGTTTGGATTATGCGGGTTGTTTTGTTTTAAGAACTAATGGTTCTTGTGGGCAACGTTCATTCACTCCAGTTCTCTGTTTGTTTGTGCGCCATACGGCAGTGTTTGCACCCATTTCTATAGTACTACTATAATAATTGCCGCGCAAAATGTTTACATCGCGACGAATACCTATTTTCGTCTGACATTCTAATTCGGTGTTTTGTTGAATGTTAGAAAATCTGATTTCCCATTATGATCTAGTTTTTATAATTCTGGGTTATCAGCTTATAACAAACTTTCACAAACAGCCACGTCTTCTGAACGGTCGTTAAATTCCCTATACAAACATCAAATAATCACCCAGACATCTTCTATCGCATCGTTAGTTCATCATATTTTATTCGCTACTGCACTGCCAAGAAGTATGTGTGTGCTGCAGTGCAAATACCACATAACAGACATTCTTGCACTTTTGTAGCTGGATAAGAGGTCGACTAGCCTTTCATTAATGAAGTAATATCATCCATAATGTGTTAAGTCAGTTGACAAATAAACATATATAAATTTTAGATTCTCACAGGCAATAAAAACCAAATGTATCTCTTTAATACGTACAGCAAATAAAGGGGTGTCCATGTCTGGCAGATGTAGGATTATTGCACTGAAGAAGCTGATGCGACTTTACAAACAGAGGATTACTGGATGTCCGTACTTCTATTTGGAAGACTGTTGTTTTCAACGTAATCAAAGCCCAAACATTAAAAATTTTCTCTTCACCTCTAGTCTACTGGATCTGAGTGCCGACTCAGCGGATGTTTACTAAAATTTTCTTGCACAACAAGGTCACTACAGACAAAATTTTGAAGCATAAGAAGATTCAGCGACCAGAAAAGCCTAATTCTATTTAATCCTCAAACCACCTTTGGAGTAACATTTATTCTTTGCAGACGCCTTGACAAAAATAAAAGTACACACGTAAACACACAAAAATCTGTTTGTGAAAATTCCAGCCACACTATTTCACAGATCAAAATAACAATTTAAGCTTGGACACGATGGCTATTTTAAGATTCCTGAAATCGCAGGCCTTTTTCTAATAGGAACAAAATCAGAATTCCTGATGGAACATCACAAGCGATTAATGGTTTCCAGCGCTTGCGCTGCTTTTATTCTGGGAACTTCCGATTTCCTACCAATCCTCTTCGATGCTTTATCTAAAAGCGAGATCCTCCTTCATCTTGAGAGGCGAGTCTGATCGTCAAGTTAAGGCATGAAGATGCCATTTTTTTTTTACTGTTGGCTCTGAGAAGCTTATTTTACACTCCTTACTGACTTATCAAGGTGTTCCGAACCACGTTTAACACATAAAAAGGTATCCAAGAGCAATTAGATTTTGAGAATTTTGGCAGTGAATAAGACTTCCTGAGATTTTAAGCCTTTTCGCACAATGGACAGGACAACTTTACCAATCTAGCAACAACCACACAGTTTACGCTAGAGGGACAAAACCCCACCTATTTTGAGTCTATAAGGTATTTGCATCTATCTAAGCCTTTGAAATTCAAAACCAACCCGTTGTCCCCTGGGGTATTTAAACTGTATATCCTTATTTCAGGCGCTGTTGGCATCTTCATGCCTTAAGACACATTGTCTCGGCTGAATGTTTGCCTCACGATGCATTCTTGAATTTTACCTTCCCCTCTTAACCTCCCAGCTATCTTTTTTACTTGATGATGACTAAAGTCACTGATGAAACTTAACTGATGGTTAAAGTCACTTGTGAAACTTCACATTTGGCAATATACACGAACCCTTTCAGTTCACCCAATGCTTAGTTTAGCATAAGGACAGAGAGAAAAGAGAAAACACACAGGACAGAATTTTTAGAAAAGCAAGAAAGGGTACTGTACTTTTTCTTCCTAACCTTGCCCCTTACCCTACTCTTTAACTCTAAACCAACCATTAGACGCGAGGATTCCTGGATATCACCTTCCCTTCCGCCTCACCATGCCGTATTGGATGACCCTCTCTGAGAACATTTCTCCCAGCTTTGGAAGTCATTCAGAAAAAAAAAATCAACTATTGATTATAAGTGTCGAGAAACTTGATCTCAATGCCCCTAAGCCATCATCTGACGCAGATTTTTTTTTCTTTAAAATCAAATAGCTCTTCAAAATTATATCTGGTTAGTCAAGAAGGCAAAGCCTTGTAAGCACTTTTCGTTGTAGTGGAGTCCGTTTCAGGCATATAGATATTATTATTACTCTTCACAGCTAAGCTTCTGAACTTCATATTAGAAAATTCTCAATATTAGATGCGTATATTGTTCAGTGATGTGCACCTTTGACCACCATAGGTTTCACAACTGTGGCATATTTACTTTTTGGGTACATAGTAAACAAATATTTGCCTTGTAAACAGTTTAATCTGAGGAAGCGCGGCTGTATTTCTGTGTCTTGCATTACTTCAGTAGACTTGTTTGCTTTTCGTCAGTAAATAATATCATTCGTATGTTAAAGAGAAGTTATTGTGAACACATGTTGCGCTTTGTCAAAGAATGAAATGGACCTGAAATAGTAGAACTCGGTTATAACGAGGTGATCGAGACATTCAAAATTTGGCCGTTATGATTGGGAGGCGTTGTTTTCAAATTGAAGTATTCTGACAAGGGAATCATCCTGACATAACAAACAAAATCCTAGATCAAAACACAGAGCGAGGCCTGACCATAAGCACTAGTTCCGAACTCAAGATCTTGTTTTCAGTCATTGTCTGTTGTGAAATCAAAGTGCAGCCAGCCGCAAATAAATGATTATTTTAGCTTAGTTTCGTGAACCTATCAACTGTCGAACTACATTCGCTATGGGAAATTTCGTTTTGTAGGTGAGACAGAAATGTTCCGGTTTTTTGCTCGTGCAGTCCCGTTATAATGAAGCTATTTTAACAACAACAAAGAGGAAAAGGGGAAAACGGAGATTTAGAATTCCACCGGTACTACCTGATTCCCGTTATAACAGAGATCGATATAACCGGGTTCGACTGTATATAAATATAACAATCCTGCTGATTGCATTATTTTAATAGTAATCGCATTATTTTAATAGTAATCGTTATTAGAAATTATGAATATGTATAAGAAGTCACAGGAAGTGAGAGATGCAAGAAGCCACACTGTATGTATATTATAAAAAATCTTTCAAACTGCACAACAAAATGAAATTAATATCCAATAATCGCGGTAAAATTTCGTAAAATTCTCGTAAAATTGAACCCGATATAATGGGAGTCAAATAAGACATCATAATGTTCCATTATCTCCCCTCGTAACTTGTCATTTCAGGTTTGTGACACCTATTAGAAGGACAAATCACTCATTGTGTTCAACCCAATTAATCCGCTAATATATAAAATCCCCCTTTTTTTGGGCGGCCCTGCCAGCCAGTGTTAGGGTGTAGAAATGTGTAAAATGACCTGTGATCTAAATAAAGCATCCAAATTTTAAAGTTTCAGGTACAATTTGAGCCTTCTAGATAAAAAAAAAATGAAATGTGTAGACCTATGTATTCGCACGCGGTCAAAACCAGCCAAATGAAAATTTGGGGACCAAATCAGAATTTGAGGTGATCTTTTTCAAAAGACATTTGTGAAAAATTTTGGGCGTTGACCCCCCTTTTTCTTCCCGTTAAAAGATCGGGCAAAAGAAGTACTTTAACATCCATGGAAGAAATTTCACCAAATCACAGTGGTATATGTAGAATAACACAAAATTAATGTTAATAGGGCCAAAAGACGAAAAAACAATAGGTGTCAAAGACCTTAAGGGAGTCACCATCCCATCACCATTCCTTTTCAGCAATGAAATTACTGCACTACAAGTATCGTTACTGAGTGAAAACCCACAGTCCTTCCCTGGGGCGTATCGCACTGGGGCGACTGTGACTGTGTAAAAATCAAAGATCTTTAGTGTTTCATAACGACCGTGAGCGAATAGTTACGGTACTGGAATTAGGATAATACAATATAAAAAAAAAAAAAATCGGGGGTTAAACAGCGACATCACAGCCTCTTATGTGGTTCAGTTGCCTTACCAGAAATGGGTACCAAGCTGTGAACATTGAATGATTTCGTTGGTAATGGTGAACGTCTCTGCTGTAGCGACACTGCATATTGTGGCCGGTCTGGTCTATTGGGGTGATAATTTAGAATCTGCGCAGTAACGATGGGCTCTCTTACCACCACAAGAATTACATTACCTGCATATTACTGTAATCACTACCAATGGTGTATTCAGCACCGATGCACATAGGTAATTCTTACCATGATAAAAGATCCCATCGTTTAATGCGCAAGCTCTCAACTAACGTGAAGTCGTCTGAGTTGGATAAGTCTCTTTGTTATTATAAATCTTACAAGCTAAAAATACAGCAGTCTTCGATAGGTGATACCCGCAAGTGACACGGTTATAAATGAGTTGTCTAAACTTAGTTTCAACAAGAACAACAGCATAATAATAATAAAGTTCATTTATACAGTTCAAGTTAATAAACGTTCATTAGGTCACATCATTTCACAATACATTACTGCATGAACACAACACACTGTATAGATGCATGTACCTCATGCACTTGATTTCCACTCATCTACCAATTTCTTGTCTAGCTGACACCCAGACCTTCGAGAACAAACACACAACCTGACATTAATGCTGTTATCAATCACTCTCTCATGTCACACTTCCTACCTCTCCCCCCTCCCCCCACCCCCACCACCAAATTCTGCTCAAATTTCTTCGAAATTCCGAAACACAAATTATTGTCTTCCTATGTCTTCAATCTTCCTAATCTGAATATAGAGAATCTGAATATAGAGCTGAATGCTCACTCTGCGGGCTCTAGGCGCCTTACAAAAAAGCATGTGATTCTCTCTGCCTAATGTAATACAGCAACTCAAAAACAGGAAGGACGCATAAACTGTGATGATGTGAATTTAATGATCCAGTCCTGACCCAACTCTAGGGTCCCTCTCCGTCCATAGAATCGTGTCTCCGCCCCTGGCCCGAGGTCCGAGGTCTGAGGGCGATGAACTGAGTGTGGGCGACGACCCAGTCGCCCTGGTTACATACCATTGGTGGTAATACATGTAATTGCTTTTCCTTGACCAGTGGACACACGACACCAGTATTGCCATTCTGGACTGCTCGCTGCTCTGACAAAAACTGACTCTTATCTCTGTCTCTCTCATTCTTTCTTTCTCTCTCTCTCTCTCGTTCCCCATATACATATCTCTCTTTCAAAGATGCGTATAATTCTCCTAGATTCTCATGAAGTATTTCAGCTGGAAAGTAAAAGTTTGTTTATTGTCAAGCGACCTGTGTGCCCGCATGTAAANACCAATGGTGTATTCAGCACCGATGCACATATGCAATTCTTACCGTGATAAGAGATCCCATCGTTAATGCGCAAGCTCTCAATTAACGTGAAGTCGTCTGAGTTGGGTAAGTCTCTTTATTATTATAAATCTTACACGCTAAAAATACATCAGTCTTCGATAGGTGATACCCGCAAGTGACACGGTTATAAATGAGTTGTCTAAACTTAGTTTCAACAAGAACAACAGCATAATAACAATAAAGTTCATTTATACAGTTCAAGTTAATAACGTTCATTAAGCCACATCATTTCACAATACATTACTGCATGAACACAATACACTGTATAGATGCATGTTCCTCAAGCACTTGATTTCCACTCATCTACCAGTTTCTTGTCTAGCTGACATCCAGATCTTCGAGAACTAACACACAACCTGACATTAATGCTGTTATCAATCACTCTCTCATGTCACCCTTCCTACCTCCCGCCCCCTCACCACCAGATTCTGCCCCACCCCTTCCCTCTTGTTTACTTCAACTCTTTGCCAGAGGACACCCCATTTCAGCTCAAATTTCTTCGACATTCCGAAACACAAATTATTGTCTTTGTATGTCTTCATCACATTCACTTATAAAGTATCTTCCTAATCTGAATATAGAGAATCTGAATATAGAGCCGAATGCTCGCTCTGTGGGCTCTAGGCGCATTACAAAAAAAGCATGTGATTCTCTCTGCCTAATGTAACACAACAACTCAAAAACAGGAAGGACGCATAAACTGTGATGATGTGAGTTTAATGATCCAGTCCTGACCCAACTCTAGGGTCACTCTCCGTCCATAGAATCGTGTCTCCGCCCCTGGCCCGAGGTCCGAGGTCCGAGGGCGATGAACTGAGTGTGGGCGACGACCCAGTCGCCCTGGTTACATACCATTGGTGGTAATACATGTAATTGCTTTTCCTTGAACAGTGGACACACGACACCAGTATTGCCATTCTGGACTGCTCGCTGCTCTGACAAAAACTGACTCTTATCTCTGTCTCTCTCATTCTTTCTTTCTCTCTCTCTCTCTCGTTCCCCATATACATATCTCTCTTTCAAAGATGCGTATAATTCTCCTAGATTCTCATGAAGTATTTCAGCTGGAAAGTAAAAGTTTGTTTATTGTCAAGCGACCTGTGTGCCCGCATGTAAACTGGGAGCTTGCGCTTTAACGATGGCATCTCTTACTATCGTAAGAATTACATTAGTACATTGGTGCTGAAAACTGCCTAAGTAGCTTTCAATATGCAGAGTTAATATAATTCTTAAGATGGTGAGAGATCCCATCTTACTGGGCAAGCTCACAAACCACGCACTATTGTACAGGCGACCATGCACTAGCGAATGGCAACTAAATGGAAATCGCCTGTATTGTCACTATGCATCAAAAAGCGGACTCTACTATCATTACTGATCTGAGCTATAATTGAAAGAGAAAGCTACCAGTGTTTACTACGACGAATCTGATAACGTGATGCAAAGCTTCCATAATTTACATTTCTAGAAATTAATAGATGTATTCATTTCAGTCTTTTTGAGCCCAAACATTGCTTTCTTCATTCTGCAGGGATCCAGTTTCTGTGATAGTCGACGGTATCCCAGTACGATATAGCCATAACTCAGGAGATTTGACAAGGACGTTAAAACCATCCAACCGACCCAACCGGCCGACCAACCAACCAACCAACCAACCAACCAACCAACCAACCAACCAACCAACCAAGTAACCAATCAACCAACCAATCAACCAACCCACACACCCACCACCCACCCATCAACCAACCAACTAACCAACCAACCTACCCACCTACCCAACAAACAAGTAAACAAACAAACGAACGAACAAAAAAACAGACAAAGCCTTCCTGCCGTTCATTCAAATTTTTACCATGTCTTATCTTTCGTCTCTCCGTCTCTTCCTCCCTTCCCGCCCCCGATCTAGACATTCTCCTCCCATGTGAAAGGAATACTGTCATTACTTCTCACCAACTAGAGAGAGAGAGAGAGAGAGAGAGAGAGAGAGAGAGNGCACGGCTGAGGTGCCGCCCTTCTCGGGATATGCCATTGTCTCATTTGCTCTGCATTTCTCTATACCCCTGTCTCTCCATTGCTAAGTCGCTCTTTCTACTTCTTCTTCTTCTCCTTCGTTCAATTCTTCTTTCAATCGCACTCCAGCATTCTTCTAACTGCCTCCCTCTGCCCAAATGTCCGAGTCCTGTGGCCCGGTATGGCCAGGATTTTTGCTCAGCTTCGATTAGCAGCCAAAAGAAAAAAAAAATGTTCTCGTTCGTCTTCACTGATTTATAGCCTCCCAGAGGCCACCGATAGGGATAAAGGGTGATAAGAAAACAAAATACCATGGAGTTCGTTAAACCGGGATCCGTTTTATCACATTTGTTGCATAATAGCATATATTTTGAAACAATGTTTCTCTATATTTAATCCGAAAGAAAAGCAACGCTTTTGAATGTTGATTAACCGCACTTTGCGATTAAGCGAGACTTTATCCACGCTCGAACAGAGTTCAGATTAGGCGGGAGCTGAGTGTGTGGAGAAAGACTGAAAACAAGGTTGAACGAATGAGAAAGAAAGAAAGAAATGAGAATGAATGTGGAGGGCTACAGAGAAACGGACAAAGAGGATGATGAAGATGTAATGGGTCATGTGTGACACGATCCCGTGATGGTCAAAATGATGTTATGTCAAGCTATGGGTCCCTTGATAACTTTAACTTGAGAACCCATAAATAAACTTATTACTCCGCGTGGAAAAAGAGAATCCCCGGATTTGATGACAGCAGAGACTCCACATGATAATATTTAATCAGTTTATTAGTAAAAGCTGCGAAGTTATCGCATGTTTAGTAGACATCGTCTTCCAAATTCCAGCAATGTATAGTGCGCCAATGGATTTTGTCGTGTTAGTGGTGGAAAATGACCATCACCCAAGTGAATGCGTCTGGGTGCTTAGAAAAATGGCCGAAGTCATTTGTCACATTTCTGAGAGAACGCGAAGTACATGGACGGTCTCTTTCGAATCGCCGGAGGGACCGAAAAAACCCAGTCCTGGTGTTTTAGGACATCTTTGAGCAGACAAAAAAAAAAGCGTTTTTTAAAAAAGCGATAAAATGCAAATGATAGCCATTGGGGGGCGGGGGGACAGAAATTATTGATATTGTCATTGAGAATAGGCTGCTGATAATGACACTCTCGACCTGTGCTTTCTTTGTGTCATTATCAGCTGTCAATGTTCTATGACAAGATCGAGAATGGAAAAACAAAGGTATCATTAGCTTTGTGTCCTAAATCATGATGAAACATGAATCTACGCTTTGGATGCATATAGCCCTCACAGGATGACAAATAAAAAGTAGGCCTATAGAACTGCCTCACATTCTGAATAGGCGGGCCATCCTAATCTAAAAAAAAGTTAGCCGTTTGTTGAATCTATGAAGGAGATTTCAAAAACAAAATAATAAAAATCCCAAGTGATTGACGCTAATTTCTGAAATCTTTGACTTCACTGCAGTCAGTTTTACTTGTTTCTAACACGCGTTAATTTATTCTTGAAAATAAACCTTTACGGTCAGACCTATTCAAAAACTGGTGTGTAACTGACGTGATATTCTGATGGAGTTGTCCTGAAAAATCAGTAGATCTACCTACTATAATATAGACTGTAGTTTCCGCAGAGCGAACCAAACGACCCATTGAACCAGACATGAAAGAGAAAATAAATAAATGTCTTGTGACAAGCAATTGGGAAATGAAGAATGATTATATTTTTACTTTCGCTTGCGTTTGTTTTGTCGATAAATGGCGCCCAGGCCAGGCGAAGAGGATCGGGGCTATCACAGCGCCTAACGGCAACACGGCAGGAGCAAAGGTATTAGTGCGATTAAACGGACGTTGTGATTATCCACTGTTGTTTGAAGCTCAAATGTTTTAAGTGTATACAGGAGGAAAAAAAACTGAGGTTGAGAGAAAAGAACGTTTATTTGGATTGCGCCTAAGTGGAATCGGCATAGAATCTACGAGTGCTAGTTTTTTCAGGAATATTGACAAGGCCTAGGAAAGACTTGTTGGTTTTTATTTTAATATTCAGGAGTCCGAATACGTAGCTACACGGTACATTTTAGCGAATCCGAATCTGATTTCGATTCCATGTCCTAGTCAGAAAGGAGGAAGAAGAAAATGAATTTAGGAGAAATGTGCTTTTTGGATTTGAATGGGGGATGGGAGAAATTAATAGAAGATAAATGTTCGGTCGTTTTTTGTTGGTTTTTTTGGGGGGGAGGGGAGAGGGCTGGGGTGGATAATATTTCAGTGGGTCAGTGTTTATTCCTTCTCTTCCACCCTCCTTCCGGTTGTATTTCTTGCCCTTTAACAGATACACTTGGTTACTTCTTGTATTTATATTTGGCCTTAATGGTTGACCTGTTATTTTTCGTTAACTCAAAATTTGCCCATTTTGACAATGAATTTAGCTATAGCCATGAGAGTTATCTCATTTATCCATGAAAATATGTGACTTGGAACTCAGGCTAGCGACCTTTAGATGGTATAAAAGTCACGATTCCGAGTCTGGCTCTCCTTTGCCCCATGATTAGACCCGTCTAACGTACGACAGCTGAATAGAAAAGAATATGAGTAAGGAGCCGACTATAGTACTAGGGATCGGTTCAGAGCAAGAACCGGTTCCTTGGAATCGCTGAATTAGAGGACTCGCGTTTACCATTTCCAGATCTCAATCCTGCCCAGGCCTAGTATTAACTCATACATGTACCAAAGTACACACGAAAACTGCCCTTGTCAATTTAGTTCGTTCTTGAATTGCCACAATTTGATCTCTGTCCCCTATTTTGCAATACAAGCTGTGTTTTCCCAAGCAAATTTCTGTGAAATGCAGCGCAGTCAGGATGTAGCATTAGGATTTTGTTTCAAAATAGATCAAAACCACGCGGTTCATTTCCGCCGGATGTTGAGTCTTTCTATCTATGTTATTGAGACAGATGCAGTGTATATGCGACTATTGCCCAGTTGCAATAGGTATAATAGCACTTGTTGTTTACTCACAACATCTTTAAATGGAAGATTTTGTAATGCAGTAAGAGGGGGAAAAAAGTGTGCCACTTTATCACATCCTACCATATACCCGTGCATCTCTTGCAGTTGAAACTAAGAGGAGTCAACGCATCCTATTTGGTTACTGTGATACCGAAGGAAGGGCAGCAAATAGGAATCTAGAGGAATCCAAGAGAGATTTTTTTTTCTCCCACAACACCAATGCAATCAGTTGCACAGGAAATGAAGAGAAGACTTCTCCGCTGAGCGCTGGTTTCAGAATACTTCTGGAATTCTCTGAGCGCGCGCAATTCTATAAAGGCACGTAATACTAGCGTAGAACACTTGTTTGATAATCTAAGAAGAGAAACACACTGATGGTATATCTTATACAACGTACTATGCACTCCACATAAACACGCATTGTAAGTACACAGAGGGTGAGAGCCAAATTAAAACTCAGTATCTGTTATCTAGATCTCAGTGATGGAACCTTTCTAACAACAGTATAATTTACAATCTCATTTACTTTTCCTTTCGACTATATCCAAGAGATGTGACACTGGCATGTCTCTACAACGAAAACCTGTATCCGGGACAACTCCAGGAGGTACTTACTTGATTAATTCCCCATTCTATCAATGGGATTGCCGTGGGCGAGCACTTACAGATAACAGTACAGCAGTAGCCCATTTCATAGTGACAGCAACATAGAGAAATAAATGTTATCCAGAGTTGAGGTCGCATCTAACGCCGCCGCAATTGAAAATTCCAGAATTGAAAGTTGACCTCGGCAGGCGATGAAAATCCGAACATAATGATTGAAATAAATATTCTGTAATTTCGTCGCTTTTGGCAGATTTTGTGCAACGACGGAAACAGAGATAATTGTAAATAAGCCAGATGTGAAGGCTACATAATCAGTATTATCGGAGGAGCAGAGAAAGGTTCGTACCAATGTCCTGTCGTTCCCTTGTTTTATTACAGCAGTATAGATTATAGGAGTTCAATAACAAGATCGTCATCTTGAGTCACCCCGCATGGATCTTCCCTTCCTACCTACTTACTCACACTTCCGCGGTACTCTGACAAAAATGGCAGACGTTGTGACGTTATCAGCTTTGTTTCTTTAACGCTAGACTAACCAACTCTCTGATTTAAAAAATGGTTATAGGTAGTTCAACCTCTCATAAGTTAGATCCTGGAAGATACCGCTTTTAACGGATGGATCTGTGTCTGAGTTCGAAGGGAACTTAATGCTAAGCTGTGACTGGTATAGGCTGAACCATGGTCTAGGTTTCAATGCTGGGTGTGTGTGGGGGTGAGTGGGGGAAAGAGAGGAGGAGGAGGGTGGAGGCAAGTCTGTAGTGCTTGGCCTAGTAAAATTATTAGATTGGCAAAGAATGATTGAACAGCATCGATTGCGTCCGGGAGATCCCTGGCACTATTTATTTTTCCGAATCTTAGGATCCTCCAAGGAACACCAATGCGATATTTGATTCTCGAGCGAGAAGTTGTCATAGAGGAGGAGAAGAGGAGGAAGAGGAGGAGGAGGAGAGAAGCGGGGCAGGAGATGAGTCGCTTGAAAAATGATGGTGGATATTAGTAGAAAGGGACAAGTGGAAGGGGTAATGAGATGTGAGGTTTTCTTTCAAGCTGTATTACTCAACGATATTGAGCCCATTCTTGTCCCTGACCGCCAGATTACTCGCAAAGAGCTCCTACCAAGTCACTCGTGGTTTGGAAGTAATGGGCCAAGAAATCTGGCCTACAATGTAAAACGGAAGAGAGTCATATTTTTTTGGCGCGAGTTGGAATGCCGCAATCCGCGTTTAATATCCTGTGTTATTTGATCAAGATGCTATCTGAGAATAAACAATGCGACCGGCGATAGTTTGTGCTCTGTGTGACGTCACGAAATGGCTTCCCAAGCGAAGATCAGGCGCCACCTATTAATTTTTTTGTACCTTATGGAGTCTATGCATCACATTAGTGTCATGGCCATTATGACGAAACAATTACAGCACGTGACCCAACAATAGGCAGTGGCGTAACCATAGTTTATGCTTCGGTGCCATAGATCCTGCTGCACAGTCATGCGTTTGCAACAATCTCACTGCACATTGCCGCATGTGCAATTTGATAAACCTTCCGAGCGATCCAGTCCTCGTTTTGTCCTCATTCATAACACTATGCCACTGCACCTTTTCTGGCACCCGAATTGCTTCACCCAAAGAAGGAAGTCGTTCTGTGACATTGGTATTAGGTCTCGGTGACTGACTTGTGGGCACGAAGTTGCGATCCGGGGTCTTCTGCACAATGCTGTCCAACTTTGCGCGTTGGCGGTAACTATCATGGGCAATAACATCACTACTGTTTTAGGGATTTCCCGTAATCACCACCGGCACGCAAGTGGAGAGGCTTTGTGCATACGGTCCCTGAGTGTTAACATATTATGTTTGAAGTGGTTTTGCAACTTTGGATAGGTCTCTGTCCCCTATTGCTGTAACGTCACATTCGATAGACAACACCCATCGCAAAAACAAAACTAAAATGAAATTAATTCCATGCCTTATATTGTCTGATATGCTCTTAATGTTGCACACGGCCATTGTTATTTTGAGTAGCGTAGATCTTACTACAGACAACAGTGAAATCGCCGTTCCCCAGACTCGACGTTTATCTGATGTTGCTAGCGTATTTATGTGTCTGAGTTTAGAAGAAAGGGCCACTGAACATTATGAATCAAGAACCGCCGATTCCGCTTACTCGTACTTTTCACTTAATTTACAAAAACAAAATGATTTAAAGGACGAAGCAACTTTCTCTACGTTAAAGCTTAGGTCAGTGTCCAGTGGCATTAGTTACACAACATGTGTTGTGTGTGTGTGTGTGTGTGTGTGTGTGTGAGTGTGTGTGTGTGTGTGTGTGTGTGTGGGTGTGTGGGTGTGTGTGTGTGTGTGTGTGTGGGTGGGTGGGTGTGTGTGTATGTGTGTATGTGTGTGTATGTGCGTGCGTGTGTGTGTGTGTGTGTGGATGTGCGTGCGTGTGTGTGTGTGTGTGTGTGTGTGTGTGTGTGTGTGTTTGTTTCTATGTGTGTGTGTCTGTCTGTGTGTGTGTGTGTGTGTAAATGACGATCCTGGAGTCTGTTGTGATTTGAAACCGAATATCAAAACATGACTTTGAACGGATGCTCCCTAGACGCCTGTAATGAAAGACCAAATCTGGCCACTGAAACGTGATATTATAGCCACTGTTTGTGTCTACCCTGGACTGATCATCGGCAGCTCGCAAGTCTGCTGTCTTTTCCGAGACTTAAAGGAAAGCTGAAATGGCCCCAAGGCTACAGTGGACTTCCTTTGAAAACAACTTACTTGATTGGAAAGGCATGTTTGCAGCGTTTACCAGTATGCCATAACATCAGTACGTGTTATGAGCAACACACTAAATCAAGTTTGCCAGGTCTCCAGCTTGGCCACTTATTATGGTGTGCGCGGCAGCCTGCACTTACGGACTGAGAACAAGAGCTGACAAGTAATGTAGATGCGAATGTCAGCACGTGTAGGCGAATCGGTTGATTAATTCCTAATATGCATGACAAATGTGTCGACTATCAAGCCGAGGTTTTAAAAAATACTGAAGACTTGATCTAACTTATACTGTCGTACAGAAAGGTTGGAATCTTGACGACCTCAACGATAAACTCTGTGTACAGACGGTACACTTGATGTGGGCCACAACTACTGCTCCAACTCTTGTGCAGTCACAAGCATATCTTTGGCCTTCTGCTTTTCAGGATGCGGGTCAGATTTCGGTCCAAAATGCTGTGTCATTCCAACGGTCATTTTTCATGAATGTGTTGTCTGGATGCTAAAGACGTTCTCTGACAAGTGCTGGAAAGCTGAAAAATGTTTCATAACGTGTACATCGACCTTTGAAAAGGATTTTGTCTCTCGAGCTCCCGCGTCCATACCGGAAGTGACCTCTCCGGATGTCAAGCCGTCCACAAAATATGGTTGCTGGCGTGGCGCTTGGGGGAGCCATGTGTCCTGAAAACACGAGAAAAGCCCATTGGCGGCCATTAGGAGCTCCGGCGTCCGCGGACACCTCTCCTGGGACCGGATGTGCAAGAAGGACCGCACAGGCGCATGGCTGTTATCTGTAACGTCGGGGTGGCCGTGTCCAAAAATCGATCAGATCGCAAGAAAGCTGAGAAAATTTTGGCTGTTACTTGGTAATACATTTACAGGCGTAATATGGTCGATTTTCTCGTCAATGTAGTTTATTATCTCGTAATACCTGCTTGATTTTTTTTTTGTAAAAGTCATGAGATACTCACAAGTTTTCTCACATTTCTGCAGAGCTCAGGTTAAACAGAGCTAACTGTAGAGTGTCTAAACAGACCCCTGAACGATGGTTCTACCGCCTTAAAAGCTAGAAATGGCATTAAAATAGAACACAAAATACGTGCTGGATTCACTCGGAAATGATGAGAAATTGTATAGAAATGAGTAAATATAGATATATAGATAAGAAAATCAACTCTTCACAAGTAGCCAAGGTCCAATAAGAATGACAAGTAGCCGAGTAGCAATGTAGCATCTTAGGAGCCAATCTGGCAACACCGTAATTGAGGAACATGGACCTGCTCTTAGTGGCCGCGATGGCTTCGTTAACCTCAGTGACTTTCCAGAATCAAAACATCCAGCAAGTGTCCGAATTCTCAATCGATCTAGTTGAGTCTAAATACCGAAACTTACATTTACCACCGAAGAGGAAGAAGAAGAAGAAGAAGAAGAAGAGGAGGAATAGAAGGAAGAGGGGGCAGAGAAGGATGAAGAGGTAGAAATTGTATACTGGAATGCGATTTTGTAAGGGTCTGCTGTTTTGGTTTATGAAATTCCAGGCGTAGTGATCAGCTTTCGACTTGAAAAGGTAGGAAAACAAAATTGATCGACTGAACTTTATGGTGATTTCTGATAAACAAAGAGGGTTGCGATTAAATAATGTGATTTCTGACAATGAAAGAGGAATATTCTCTTAACTGAAAAACATGTGGTTAAGCAGCAATTAAGCCCAAGTTGTAACAAAGCGGATCGAAGTCAACTGTACCGCAGGAGTGCATGGGTACCTTCCATTTCTTCATTTGTACATCGGATGTCAACAACTTATTTTGCCATTCCGCCAGCGACTTAAAAACTGACTAGCTGTTGACCAGTTATATCGTCTACAGACCCACTGCTGACGTCTCTATTGACTCCTGTAAGGTCAGTCATGAAAAATCTGAACAGCTGTTACCAGCCTTGCTCTTAATGGACGTTAAATGACAAAACACGGTACATCCTCTTCGAATACTAATTGTCGTGAAATGCCAAAATACAGTATATCTCCTTCCAACACTCATGTCTTTAGACAACAAAATATGGTCTATTCCCTAAACGTGCCGTTGTCGTTAAATATTAAAATGACAAAATAATGTATATCTCCTTCAGTACTCATGTCGTTAAGTGATAAAATACGATATATCCCCTCCACATATTCAGGTCGGTAAATGACAAATTAGGGTATATTCCCCCCATATTATACTCATGTTGCTTGCTCAGCAAATGCCCCCCTACGAAACGCGACATGCTCTTTTAACCGAAATATGATACTGATACTCGCTCGGTAGCGAAATGGTGAATATTCAAATCACAGAGCGCTGCTCTATGGCGACTATTGGTAGTATGACCACTTTATAGATTCGGTTTGTGATAATGTTGTAGTATAATGTATTATGTAATTATTATACTTATCTATATTTGTATCTATATCTATATCTATTATCGTGACTGGTATGTACAATACTGCATGGCATTATAGAACATATTTCCTCCTGAATAAATAAAGGTTGAATTACAGAAAGAAATACTTGTATTTCGTAGTTTGCTATCACCAGACCAATGAAGCTAGAGATCTGATGTTTTGGCGTGCAACGTTATTGGTAGTCCACAAGCGTCAAAACCGAAATTTCAGCTAGGATGGCGTTTATCGGGGTATTTGGATCCAAGCTACGAAATAGAGGCCACGTTCAGTACGAAGACGACAGATCTACAGATCTGGACTAGCCAATACATTTCCAATGCGATTTTATGTGATTATAAAAATTTGAGTAAATGCTCTAATCCAACGTAAGCCCCAAATCTTTGTGGCTGCGAGACTTTCTCCTCGTGACTAAAATCTTAATGAGATCAAGGCGCAAACACAAGACGGATGGGGAATAAGCGAACAGAGACAATAAAGGACAGAATGGAGCAGAGGTAGAAATAAAGGAATGATCTAGCACTTACGCACAGGAGATAAATGCACACAGACAGACGTATCTCCCTAGCAGACCTAATTTGTTCTCTAAGAAGGGCATCCAGTGCAATGTTGTTCCTAAGACCAGAGAACAACAGCAGATGTACGTCAGTAGAGATTAATTCGGTTTAGAATTTTTAAATATTTTAGGCAAGAGACGGATTAAATATACATATGTCAATGTCCGGAAGGGTTAAAAAAAAAAAAGATGTTTATCTGTACTGAATGACGAATCTAAATACAAATCACGTGGCCTTTGGTAGGCCAGGTAAATGGCGTTGGGTTGAGTTCGTGGTGTGCACTCTGATTAGAGTTCAAACGAATGGATCACATAGCTGGGTGCGATGACCTCTAGAGGCCAGAGAGAACATTCGACAAGGAATATTTATTTATGTTTCTGGATTGTGAGGAGGGAAAATGGTGAAGTTGGGGATTATTGTGGGTACAGATGAATAGCTTCGTGATTAGTGGCAAATGAGACCAGACACAAATAATATTTTAACGAATTATTACAGAACAAATGTCGTTCTAATGAATGCATATTTTCATGTAAACTAAATACTCCTCCTGCCACCTGAAATAAGCAGAATAAGCTAAAGATAACATTTAAATTGGTAGGTAACACATTTTAGTCATGAAGCCCTTCAGATATATTTGCTTTGAAATACACTGTATGATGTACGTGGTCATTGGTTCATATAGACGACAGACGACAGAAGGCATAGCATTTTGGAACAGATCTTCTTAGATGTCCCTTAAATATCGTATCAAGTATCTCGTATTCACTTGCCTTTCTTTGTACATCCTATTTCTGAATTGTCAGTCTTGAAAATGTGTTAAGCATGAAACCCTGACTAGTTTTAATAAACCCATTAAACATTTTTCAAAAAGTTTTGTGTCGTACCTCGGCAGAATAATATTTAGTTTCAAGTATCAGGGAGATTAGTGATTACTGATACGCGCATCCCATATAAAGTTCTTGAGAGTTATGTGGATAGATGATGTCACCCGAACTGAAGATGAGGTATACGGGAAATTGTGAATAGGTACACTGGGAATGTGCTTTGTGTCATGGAGGGTGTCACAAACAGGGGTGAAAGTGAAATAATTATGGTCGGCTTCGTTTAATCGCAACATTTTCCACAAAACAGAATGTTATATGTCCGTATAGATAGATAGATAAAAATGTCCAAATAAGCATACATATCATCATCATCATCATCATTATTTAAGAATTGTTTTAAAAATTAAGAACTTTAAAACATACGTAAAAAGGTAGGTCTTCACAGCTAAATAAAGTAAATTTCTTGACACAAATTTTCAATCTAAAAAGATTTTCTTCAGGCGCAAAAAATCATCATCATCATCATCATCATCATCATCTTTATCATTATCATCATCATTTGGAACACAAAAAAAAAATTAAAGTTTTGTCCAAACCAGCGAAGGATTCAGAAATACACTTTAATACTTAAAATACAAAATGGACCTAGTCTATATAGTGATATAAAATAATTACAAATTTTCGAATCTAAAAGTGATTCTTCTTCATGTGAAATATAATATCAAAAATAATTATCATTATCATCATCACCATCACAATCATCATCATCATCTTCTTCTTCATCATCATCATCGTTTACAAAACATTTATTCGCACTGGATTAAATAAGTAAAGAAAAATAATCATAACAAATTAACAAATTTGATACACAAAGTTTCGGAGTAGAGTCCACTTTCAGATTCCAAAAATAAATGATAAATGAACTAACTATGAAATGGCACAAGCAAAGAATTTTTTTTAAGTGATCAACAGTCATGAAACAAAAAAAAAGCTATTATCCTCATCATCATTGATAATGAATAATATATGAAAAATATATTGATGAACTGTCTACCAGTCGATATTAAGCAGAATTTAATAGTTACGACACAATATGGGGTAAAAATTTCACAAATAAATATCACTGTCTAATAAGAATATCCAGTATCATCATCATCATCATCATCATCATCATCATCATCATTATTTGCAAAACATTTATCATCCTGTGTCACACTGGAGGCACTGGCAATCATGACCCACCATATTGTTATCTCCCGTTTGGCAAAGGACAACTTGGTTATCTTCTCTTAACCATTCGGCCGAGCTGTCCAAAAGTTTAAGGAGGAGAAGCAAGAAACGTGAACGCGTAGGTGGTTGCAGTGAAATGAGGGGAAGAAGAAAAGAAAAAAAAGGGAAGGAGGAAGAAAGGAAAGACTCTAAGAACTGTAGAAAGAGAAAGGGAAATAAAGAAGAAATAGAAAATCAGCCCGAATCAAGAATAGCATGCCAGTGCAGCGCCAGTCTGGAAACTGAAATAAATACATTACTCGGAGCGATAAGCGCCCACCTGGCCCGACACACTCATATGACGTCATAGGAGGGGGGTTCACACGCGAGGTGAGACGTATTGATAGTCTCCCTTGGTGATGTATGAGTAACATCCCTTTGTGGATCGAAATAATCTAATTATATCGGGCCGTGACATCTGGCAGTTGTTAAAGACGGGAAGGCGCCGGAAAGAAGAAGTAAAGCTTGACGTTTCAGAATTGCCGAACAAACTGCAATGTAAATTTGTGTTTAAAGCTGCGCTATCCGATCGTTAGCATCGTAACGTTACCGTTATACAAGACCCGCCTACATAATGGCTATAGACACTGCCGTGATTTAGATAGATTTGCTTTCATATTTCAAACACTAGAAGTTTATATATATGAATTTTCTATACCGTAACGTTCGGTAAACTAGTGATCAGCAAAGTTGAGTTTCTATGGAGTATGAGATGCTTTAAGCGGTGAAATCAGGAAAAACAGGGCTCCTTTTTGTGAAGTATGCGACTGAATTTAAGTTGACGAAGTCCCATAATGCCTCGCTTCTCTTTTTATACCCCGGGTGGACCTTTAGCAACTTAATATGTATTTGACAGGATGTTTGAAATAACTAGTATACATCTTTCCTTCGTTTATTTGCCTGCAAATTTTTTTGATATACAGGCGGTTTTTGATATCAAGTCCTCAGAGTATCTTTAGACCTCCTCTTTCCCTCTCTGACACGCCCTGCATCCACAGATAAGGGCCTATGGGCGCAAATTCGAGTGCGTTGAGAAACTGCGGTCATTTTATTTTATATTGGCTGGCACAAAATTTTCATAGGCATATTATTATTATTATTTCTTCTGTCAGCGGTCGGCAAAAGGCATTGAAGTCAGCCAGTGAAAAAGGAGGGTCTGTTTACAAAATAGCAACCTAGGACAAAATTTCTTTGGTCATGCTAAAGTTTCTTAAAGCTAAAATTTTGAAGGGCAAAATGATCTATCCAGTGATATGAGACTGCGTGCCTGTGGAAACTTCGTGTCGGCTCAAAAAGCTTATTACGGATATAACATGTTTTTGTAATGCCTAAATGAATTTCAGGTGTGTAACCCATAGATAGCCCATCAACCAATGACCTAGCATATGGATACATAGACCTGCTACGGCGGAGAGGGAAGGCAAGGTGGTTGTTGCGTGGGGATTCATACAATGATGACTCACCACTGAAAACACACACAAACAAAAGGCTGCTGCGCTCAAGGCGAAAGAAGGGGGTCATGCCCCCGGGAGCTTCCACGCCCGAATGTTTTTCTTCCCATCCCCCCCCCCCCCNCTTTTCACCCCATCCCCAATCGATTGGTTCGTCATCATAAAAGGCAGTTTTTTTTAGGAGCAGCTGAAAATATATATTCGATGCTAAGCAGTTGTGATGTCGGAATCAAGTTCAAACCCTGGAGTTTTGATACTATTTCTATACATTTTACACATACTTATGTAAACAGTGAGAGTTTATGCGACCTATCTTGCCTGTTCTCGCAGCTGTTTCGAAAGGTAGCCAAAATATCGAAAGGTACCGAAAGGGATCGACGTTTTCAATTTTTACTGAATACTCGAATCGAAACAAAACCAATGCTTTCGATATTTAAAAGCATGGAGACAGATATCCAAATACTGTACCTATAAAATTATGGTATCTGCTCATTATTAAGGTGACCTGTGGCTGTAAGCATAATCTATACGTTAGTTAGCGTACTGCGTTAACCACAGTGAACACTACTGGTGTTTTGAGATTCCCGTGGTTACCGCAGTACGTTAATTAACGTAAAGATTATACATATGGCCACTGGACTCCTCTGAGTTCATATTATGAAAAGCCAGTCATACAACTATCTCCTAGTTGATGAAGTTGACAATGGCCATTCTACTATAAGTAAACCATGCACTTCAACTTCTAGAAATTCTTCAGTGAATGTCAGTAATGGGCAAATGTAAGGAAGAGCGAAGAAGATGCCAGCCTGAGGAAGCTCAAGAAGAACACACAATCCAACAACAACAGGGACGATCGACAAGAAGATTCTTCCCTGGATTTTGAACCGGGGAACAGCACACATATCTTATGGACCCGCTCGGAGTGCAGTGATATTTCCGTAAACAAGTAAATCAGGAAGCCATGTTTTGTTAGTTTGCTGGTTGTTTTTTTTTGGTCACAGCGCCATTTTCATTTTCATTGGCCATTCGCATTTGGCAACATCACCCATTTGACACTTGTAGGATCGATTCTGCCATATGGTTTCAATATTATTTCGAAGCCGGATAATCAGTGAAGCAGTTGTGAAAGGTTTTAGAGGAATTCGTTTATGCCAGAAGCCTGTGTTCCATTTATTGGCACAGCTCGTTTAAGTAGACTGTACTCTTAAAACAGACGTGATAATATGCTCTATGATATATTTCACGATTACACGGGGGGCATTTGGAACACTCCCAAAGGGAAACAAAAATAATAAAAAACCGAGGACATACAGAATATTACTCATTCTCAAGATGAAGGCTGGTGTGTTGCATGCCGATGATTATCAGATCTAATAAGCTCCTTGTTGTTTCGTGACCTCATTTTCTTGTGTATCCTCTACGCGGAGGAGAGAGGTGTTAGGAGGGGTGGGGCGCATATTAATACAGAAGTATGTTGGGCAGAGTAGAGCAAGGCGTTGTGCTTTAATCGATATTTTCAGATATCTGCCCACGTGAGTATTCACGACTCTGTTATCGCCGAGAGTCCATGTCGATACTGTGATGTCAGAATGATTCCACCTGTGAAAGTGTTAGTAAAAAAACAAAACCGCTTGGAAGTCGATACATAAAACTAAAATGTTTAGAGAGTTTACATCGGCATAACTCAAGCTGGGCATTATCAGGAATCATTCGGGAATCAAGATCCTGAGTTCTTGTGTTGAAATTAACATAGATAAAGTGAAATCTATTCTCATAAAAGGGACACTTTAGGACACTGTCACGCGCCTTTGTCTACTGTTTCGTTAATGCTGCTTGAGTGACCTTCAGACCTCAGGCACCGCCTGGTAATGATCGTCTCTAGAGTTCCTTCGCATAAAATATACCAAAATTAACAACATTATAGAGTGTTTATTTTAATCATTAAGTTTGGATATTCATCAGCTGCCAAGGACAAGTTATTAATGGTTCCCACGGTATTCATTTGCAGTGCGATATTAGTGGTAAGATTTCTGCTCTAAAGAACTTAAGGTTGCAGGGACCTAATTGATAAGAAAAAAAATGGGTTATCAGAATCAATAATAGCAGGGTATAAAATCCGTCCTCCGCACACATTTTGTAGAAATAATCATATAACATGAAACCACACGGCAAAAATGGTGCAATTCAGTCCTGAATTTGTATTTTTAAAAAAACACCATTATTGCAGGCTGTTTCTCAATTTCTCAATGGCTTCAGCGGAATTCATTTGTGCGGAACTGTGCCTGCAAAAGAATGCCAAATTTTTAATCCCCTTTTCATCTAAATTAAAACTGTGAAAAATCTAAATGAAGGACCCCTACCGTAAACAGCATGTAATTTGAGCAACAATTTGTATTAAATGGTCCAGTTAGGCTTTTTGGCTCCAGCAACTTCAAAGCACTCTGACCTTGTTACTATCAAGCAGGCCACTGTTAGGATTATTACCCTCCGCTGTTTACTTATGCTGGCAATCCCATTCATAGAATGGGAAAATAATCTCATAAAGGACGAGTGTCAGCAATATCAGCTAACTCAATTTTGGAACGAGTACTCACGCTGAAGGTTAGTATCGAGGGCGAGCGCACGGTTTTCCTATTATATAGCTAAATAAGCTACGGTTTTGGCCCTCGCTCGCAATCCGCACGGTTCTCACAAAATTCTAGAGACTGATTTTGGCATGAGGATTTTATCAGTTCTTTATAAATATGCAACTTAATTAAAACCCTTTCAGCGAATTCGACCGGTGTAACGGCCGAAACGATAATTTCAGTTGGAATAGTTTTACCTATTAAACTTCATCTAGGTCATGTACATCTTTTACTGAATGAAAACCCCGGTAAAATATATGAGTAATTTCTACAGTCTGAATATCTGATGTACCTTTCTAACACGGGCCCTCCAAACCCTATAACAGGCAAATAACAGCCTTGTTTGCTCCATTCAAAGCATTGCCATAAAACACTGACAACTGACAATGACAACCGATGTGACAATTATTATCTCGAATGGAAAAAAAAAACCAAAAAAAACAAGGCTGATATTTGCATTCTGTCACGTTTTGTTCTCGTCACAAACATCCTGAAAAACTAATTTTTCATAACGATGCAATATAAGGGAGGTAAATAGAATAATTATATTCCTGGGTAATGAAGTGCAGTGCAATGTATACAGCAGAATCTTATTAATAAGTTGACCACAAACGCAAGGAAAAATAATACTAGACTTCTTACAGAAGAATACTTAATAATAATGGTGGTCTACCTGAATAATAAAATAATCTTGAAATCCATGCATTTATAATTTATACAATAAAAAATTTACTCAGTAAATGTATACTTGATATATCAAAGTTCCATACTGAAGTCCGTGTTTTACTCCAGTGCCCGTATGCATATTCCACACGTTAACTGCAGTGAACACTACTAATGCCTTGGGAGCTTTCCGTGGTTACCGCAGTGCGTCAGCTAACGTAAAAATCATGCATACTGGCCCAGGCGTGTAGCCTCTTTGCAATTCTCGGGTTCCCCCTCCTGTGTTCTTTGGAGGGGTGACTTGGCGAACTCGGTGGGCGTGGAATTGACCACACGAAATGCACTGATACCTGGCCTAGGCGTGTTATTGTTTTTCCGCACGGTTTCTGACGACCGGAAATAGGCTTAAAAGTCATAGAATATACAATGACATGTAGCTTAAAACCTCAAGTCAAAATCCGACATTGGCCTCATTTTACGATAGCATTACACATTTATTTCCACGGAGCCCATGACACATACTTCTGTCATACCTGGTATAAACCCCTTTGTAAATCAATGTAAAGATAATCTTCATCTTCATCCGTATTATGCAGTTGACGTATCAGAGACCTGTCAAACAAAAGTATAAAATGAACTCCGCTTTTTTGCAATCCGGCTAGTCCATATATTTCAATTAATCTTGACAGTGTTAAGAAAGAGAATGCAGTGAAACTTATTTTTTTTAATATACTGTATATTTAACATGTGCAGATTCATCAATAGCTAATGATTTTATTACTAAATGATTATTACAATGATTATTTGTGAATATCACGTGCATAAAGATATTTGTCGAGGTTTGTATAACACCTAAAACACACAGATCTGCTTAACTATATTTATCAATTAATCGCAACTTTTCCACATCCCCGTAGAACTGCGATTAAGCAGAGTCAACTTTGCGTTGGATGTTGTTTAAAGACAAAGAGTGACAGGCATACTGATGTAATCTGAAATTAAAAAGGTAAATCCATATTGATCTGACCCATCAAGATCGCAGTGTGGGCGGATAGAAAGGACAGGTATGAGACACGCGCATAACAGAGTTATCCTTTGAACATTATTAATGCCCTTGCCATGTCGTTCGTAATCTCTACTTCCGGCTGCCTTGAACAAATTAACAGTGACTTTACCATTGCACACCGGGCTCCTGAAGTCGGCGAAATGTCGCAGATGTCGAACCAATTTTTGTCGAAATTTTGGTTAAAAAGAAGACAGCCAGTATATGGTAACAAAAAAGAACTTTAAGAGAGAGTGATGACCACCTTAGCAACTGTTACTATTTAAGAAGCACGCACTTGCCAACAGTGTAATAACGAAACAATCCAAAATTTAACGAAGAAATTAGTTTAGTAAAATTTTCGATCCTATACGTGGATCTTCTTCAGTATCAAAATATATAGCAACTGTTACTATATTATTTGCCTGTCCATCCCATAAATTACGTATAGTTGTTACTAATGTTAATGCTCATGTGTCTCTTTGTAAAACCTGAGTAATAAACAATCTTGAATCTTGAATCCTTAAGAAATCTGCTTGCAGTGTTTCTGACCATACAATCCTAAGCAAGCAGCAGACTACACAATATCCAGATTGAATCACATCGCAACTGCAAAATTTCTCAAATATCCTTTAGCGCAGCGCCACAATTCTTTTGCATGACGTAGTCTTTAAAAAATTTTGGAAATTGGATTCCGCATTGGATTTACTGTGGATTCTTTGATGGCAACTAAACTCTTTAATCTTTTATTATCACTGCTTTGTTTGCCAACGCGTCTAGAGATCACAGGAGCAGTTGCAACGTCACTGACACAGAAAATTATTGGCGTATCAAAAGTGTGTGAGGAGGTATACTGACTGCAGAACTCTGCAAGAGCTAATAAACAGAATTGAATTGAATTGAATTGAATTGAATTGAATTGAATTGACAACTGGAATACTTTACGCACGTGTTTATCATACTGTCTAATAATGACGATTTGTGATACACATACACTCACTCTCTCTCTCTCTCTCTCTCTCTCTCTCTCTCTCTCTCTCTCCAGGCAGTTCTTTAGTCGATATTAGTGATACCCTCGACAATGCCGGAATGAGACTTGGCGAGGCCTTGTTTTATACAAGTTGAAGACCCTTGTTAAAAAGTTACAACAGGAGGTCTCGCTTTAGAAACTACGCACTGATTTTCATGGATTTATTGGTGTTCTCGTTCAGTTAGATGTGTATACAAGTTTACAGAAAGTTTAAATACAGAAAGGCTTTAGAAAAAGATGTTTTCATTTTATTTTTAGCCGGTTTACCCATCAAATGGGTTGGGTCTAAAGGATTAAACTAATTATATACAAAGAATTAAAATTTTCAAAGCCAACATCTAAAATTTTATAAGTCCTCCACGGATTACAAAGTCCCCAGATGTAGCATATTTAGCTCATCGGTAAATCCGGCATTGCACCTGGGTTGGCTATGGTGAAGTTCTCTAATTTGTCTCACCTGTATCCAAAGGTTGCGTTGTCTTTCAGCCCAGAATCATAAAAGGAGCATAAGAAAGGGTGTAGACGTCGGTACTTATTCATGCCAGTCTCTTCACGAGAAGATCTCGAGCACTGGATAATTACCACAAACATCAGAGATGCTTTCATACATTCCTAGTCATTACTGCATAAATCTTCATGTCTTCTCTCTCTCTATCTCTTTTTTCTACCTTCGTTCTTACACCCTCTTCCCTTCTCTGCATTTTCTTTTTCCAAGTTTTTCCACCCATTCGCAATTTTGCTTTCATATCACTTCGTCGGTATGTGCACATGCACGAACACATGCCTGCTTATTACAATTGATGGATCTGGTTGCTAGGCTCCGTGTTGCTAGGTTAGACAAGCGCTAAATAAATATGGCGGCTAGTCGAGTGACAGCCACTTGATTCATACGATATTTAAGGGATATTACTTGGCCCACTATCTCTGAAAAGTCTGGACAACAGTAAAGTGATCAGAAGGCGATTGCTATCCTTTATCAATGTGATGGCTGGGTCGGAACTAACACTTTGCCTGAATGTTGAACTGAAATGGACGGAAATAATAAAAATTTCTAATTACAAATGAAGAGAAAAGCATAATAAAAGTTACTAAGGCGAAACTGGTAAAGGGGGAGGCCTCAAATATGTTTTAATGTGGAAAAAAATCCATGAACTGAAAGCATAACGACCAAAGACTTCGCGCAGTGCCGGATCGCATTGTGAATGACAGCCATTTGTTAGAGTTTTTGTAACCAACACCCAAGGATGATGTATTTCTTTTCAGTGATATTTCAACTTTTTGATACTATCTAGCAAGTGAATCCATCAACTGGACTATGGTGTTTACTAAGCATGTTTCTCTCTCTCTCTCTCTCTCTCTCTCTATCTATCTATCTATCTATCTATCTATCTATCTATCTATCTATCTATCTATCTATCTATCTATCTATCTATCTATCTATCTATCTATCCGCTCTCTCTCTCGCCGTTCTCTCTCTCTCTCTCTCTCTCTCTCTCTCTCTGTATTTTCTTTTCCCGAGTTCCTCCGCCTATTCGCATTCTTGTTCTCATATTGATTCGCCGGTATTTGCAAATATATATGCTCACATATGCGTGCTTATTACAATTGGACCATTAGCTCAACGGTATGACGTCATCGTTACATGTTCACGGCAGATGTTTGGGATTCTCTGGATCCAGAATAAAGACTGGCTTAACAGAAACTTCATGTGCTCTTTGCAGGACCGTTACTACTTCGTGTGCCCCCACCCCTCGCAAAATCATCCTATGGGAGCCCCCATCCCCTCTCTTTTATTCAAGTTCTGTCTGTCCCATATTTCTCTTCATTTCCTTTGGGTGTTTCCTAACCCCTGCGCTTCCCTCCCCCCTTCCCCCACTCTATGTAATATCTGGCTCTTTGTAATACAGAAGTGACTGGGTCAGGTAAAATGATTCTTAACTACAGATTGAACGATTACAACAAGGACTTTATAGCGCTCTCTCAAAGATTAAAGTGAGTGAGTGAGTGAGTGAGTGAGTGAGTGAGTGAGTGAGTGTGAGTGAAAGAGGTGTGTGTGTGTGTGTGTGTGTGTGTGTGTGTGTGTGTGTGTGTGTG
>JAWQUT010000035.1:2897800-2914482 GCA_033807755.1 Ellobium chinense
CATACGAGATTGGTACAGATACAGGTTCTATACAAGGAAGGGATTTGATAAGTCATAGTTGTGTTAACAAGTTCCACTGCGCTGCATTATACATTTATACCGAGTTTATAGCTGTCACTATGTAGCCATTCCTGCCATTCTGATGGCTGTTAACCGTGTATTTCTTATTTACATTTAATACAACCACGTGCTTATGGCTATTTACGTTTTGCGCAGTGCATCTGCGCAGACAGGAAGTTGTGTCATTCTCTTCCAGTTTTTGCCTATGGCGCCCACACTCCTCGTCCTTGCTCACAGGCTCGGATGTAAACTTGTATAAATTACCAGATCTAAACACTTTTTTCGTGCTCACGCGCCATCACGCACGCTTTCTTCGCTCATATGTGCTGGAAATATACATGTAGTCTATATCAAAGTGAAGGGTGCCATCAAGCGGTGCGCTTTCCTGGTGATTCACTTCTCGTTTTCTTTTCTTTTCTTTTTGCAATTAAACGAAAACTACCAAACCATTGGTTGTCTTTTTGGATTTCTATACAGGATGAGTAGACCTCCTTTAAACTCTTTAAAATAATGTCCAGGAACCCAGGCGAAACCAGTTCTTTGCTGAAACCTGATGGAAACCCTTGGCTGCAGTCCTGCACTGCCCTCTTAGTCAGCCACCTCGGTCGTAACTGTCAGTACTCACTCTCTAAAATTACAGACTAGCCTTGGACAAACCTTATATTGCTTCGCAACTATCCTCGACGCACGGAACCACAGGGTTTCCCATCAACCGTTGAGAGCATGTTATTAGCCAGTGCTCACCCGATCTGGAATGTAGCCTGTCTAGTCAATACCCCTACACAGGATGATAACAAGACCAGAAACGAAGCTGGACTAGTCTGCCTCGGCATGTTCCGGTAACAATCGGGACGCCATATTTTTTTGAAGGTACATTATCACTGGAGAAGGGGATGAAATTAGGGAAATGTCAGTGCTATAACTACATGGATCATAAAAGGTTTTAGTACTGTGTGCATAGTTTGTGGTCTGGGGTGGAAGTTTAGGTTTGAATTTAAAGGTTCCTACACCTTCAGGTTAACAAAGGCTTCCATTCAAAACATCAGGAATGTGGCACTATTTCTCTTGAACGTGACATGTCTCTGTTTGGACCGTTTTCAGAATTGTTATCACCACAGCATCAAATAGAGCCCTTTGTGAATAGTGGGTCAATGATTATTTGTGAATATCACTGCAAATTATTTGCTGTGCATTTTTTCATGATCTTGCATGAATTTGTGAAAGTTTAAAGTCTGTTTACTGTACACGCAGGTGGATGTTCAATGTCAGCATGACCACTGCCGCTGATGAGAACTTCGCTTTTGTTCTCGAATTCGTTTAATTAAGCATGGTTTAAAGAAAAATACTCTTTAAGCACCTTTTCAACAAGCTTAGTGGCTCCGTAATCTAGTGAAGAAGTTTTGATCATTACAGAGGTTTGTGCAAGAAGTTGTAGACGACACAGCTTACTGGTTCAGAAAGAAGCAATAGAGGCTTGGACAGTTGTGAATGCTCACAAAGGACGAAGAGAACAGCTAGATAGAAAAAAGCTGGAAGTCTAGTCTCAAAAAACAAATCTGTCTCTTCTATTCTCCTCAAGGCTGAATCTAAAACGGACGAGCTAGTTTATTATAGTTGTAAAGATGATCCACTTCAGTCCCTACTTAGATTGGGACACCGTAAATTTGGGTGAATGTATGCCAGAAAATAGCCCGACCCCAATGCACTGGGGCTTCTGTTTGTTGTCTTTGATGCGCCCCATACTGTAAGAATTAGGCGGGACAGGAGGAGGGAGTGGCCCAGCATCAGACGAGCTACCTTTTGGGACGCAATCAAAGATATGCTACAGGCAATCAGAAGCGTACTTGGTAACCGCTAAAGCTCTTAAGGAAACTGGTCCGAGTTAGTTAGCAACAGACCACAAACAAGCCTCCCTCGTCAGCAATAGACTCCAGTAAATGGAGACTAATTGGGGATCCTGAGGGGGAAGCTGCCTCGCCAACACAGGATTCTGGTTTCCGTCCACGAATAACCTTTCGAGCTTCGTTTCTGACGGATTTGTTTCGTCCTACGCACACGTTTTGGCTTATTGACTTTTCATATGTGATACAACTGGCATAGAGCGAATACTCTGGTTATAAGTACGGTAGTTAGTAACTAAAGACTGGATAAATGTGGCTTACTGCCTAATAATATGTGATCCAAATGGCATATTGATAATATGCATTTGTATCAGTTGCAATATACCGAACGGAAACTGAGGTCAGATATTGGATATATCTGTCTTGTTAACTCATTATTTGTGACGCAACTGACATATACAGCCATCCGTCTCTTACGAAAATAAATATAATCTAACAAACTGGACAATCTAACAAATATAGCCGTAATTGATGTTAGCCAACCTAAATTCATATCTGGTTTTAAGAAGACACACCACCAATAAAGCTAAACAGATGTGCAGAGCGGACTGGACACTAGTGTTAAAAATTCGTGTTCAACAATTTACACAGTTCTTTTACTCCCGAATTTAGTGAGAACACAATTTCCGTGAGATACTGGAACTCAGAATGTGACGTATCGTGCTTGGCTGCCGTGATTTGAGACATTCACTTTCATTGGCTGTTTTACTGTATTGTATTTATTATATTCTTCGAACGTTTAATGCTCCACCATGTTATAATTTTCAATGTTTGTGATGCATATACTTTCAAAGTCTGCATTAAATCTTTTTGTCATTGTCATTGTCATATGACTTTTTTTCTTTTCGAGTTCATTAGGGGACATAACTTCAGCCGGACAATCAAAACCAATATGCAACTTTTCGCGTACACTGATTGGATGCTCTGATTTGAAACATTCATTTTCATTGTGTGATAACAGATATTTTATTTCTGGATCTACACCCATTCCATCATCACCAACACCGATACCACCCTCACCACGGAAACTCGACAGTGTACATTTAGAAGCTACTAAAAAGTTGACAGCATTCATTATGCATGCAACAGTCTTCCACGGCCATTTTGGAGGTGAAAACAAACGCGGAGTCCCCTCACGCTAGCCTGCAGTTTCCATGCCCTGGCCCATGCAAACTAGATTACGGCTGCGGTGCTCGACAGAAAGTGCCACCCCTAATCAAATTACCCCGGACAGTTTTAGTTAAGTTTGCCAGGAACAACGTGGCTTGGAACGCAAAATTTCGATTGAAATTGCTAAGAAGGTCCTGCTGGAAAAGAAAAGGAAATTGGGAAAGAAAAAGAAAAAAAAACGAAAATGAAAACTACGAAAAGCAAAACTTCTTGCGTGATGCGGCAGGGCCGATTAGAATGATTCCAACATATTTCCCATGTGTGCTGGAACTGACGCAAACGTTTATCATACGTCCTGGAGCTGTTTAAATTCCCTTACCGACTTGGGACATGTGATCGAAGCCGAACGCGCAAGGACGGATAAATCAGGGCGTGCAGGGGGAAATAATCATGATTTTAAACTTTGGGGAGGATGGGTGACGGCGGTCATTAAAGGGGCTGATCCGGCACGAGGTGACAGTTCAGAGATACGATGGCACACCTTTAGACAGAATACAAACATTCCCATGAAAATGGCATCGTAAGGCAACTTAGCAGTGTGGTACTCAGAAACTCAATATTTATCAAGTCTAAGGTTTGTGTGTCCGAATGTCGGGCTGGGCGGTTTACGTTGTTGTGTCCTTGGGAAAGACACTTCACTTCCCTTTCGCCACTCGACATTAGAGCTGGAGGAATCAAGGCACTGCACCGCTGCAATTTTGTTATGTATTTCATTGGTAATATTATGTATTTAGGCCTACATATATGATATGTATTGTTCTATGAGTTTGTATTATGAATGAAATATATAATATTGTATGACATTGTAAATCAAACTCTCTACCGGTGAATAAAGTCGTATTTTCATTTTTTTTTTTTCGATTTTAAAACACTGGATATTCCAAAATAATTTTCGAGCTTATCTTTATCGAAATACCATGTGGCACACACTCGCGGAAATTCACTTTCAGCCTAAAACAAAACAGATCTGTTAACCTCTCAGGTGCTCAGCGTTTCAGCGTCAACGGAGAGATTCAGCACTGGGAAATTCCAACAGTATGCTACGTCAATTACACCAATTTCTGAAAAGCTTTGATTTAACAGCAACCAGTTTCGGTTTTTATTGAAAGAGTACATTAAGCCCTGTTAAAAACAACCAGAACTAATTGCTGTAACATACACGCTTTTTCAGAAATGGCCGTAAGTGACGTGGCATCCCGCTGGAATTGCCCTAACTTGAGTCACAGTTAAGAGAACCTCAGTAGAAGCCAAGACTGAGCCATGTCATTTATATTATTTATATCTGGGGAGTGTAGGGAGGGAGGCGGTGACAAGAAAAGCTTCGGCTAAGGAAAGCTTTGACTATCTGCTCTTCGGCCGTGCAGACAGTAAATAAACGTTGACCCGACAGTGAATAAAGTGGGCAATCCCACCACAGAAGAAGCTGTATCAGCTATCGACAAAAGGTACAGGAGAATGACATGAGCAAGAAGGCCGGACAGGAAGCGAGATACGGCCCAGTACTAAGTTCCGGACGAGAATCTGCAATCTGTAGTGCACTAATGTTAAAGGGACAGAAGTGGATATTTGTTTCATAGCCTAAAGAATTCACATTTCTTTTTAAAAACCTGACCATTTCTAAGATAACACCGCTGGAATGTCCGGATTTGCACCTTTTGCACGCCGCCATTACTCGTGCGGAGTGACGTCATAAGGCGAAAAGAGCTAGCAAACGATTGGTGCGGACGCATTGCAAATTATCTGGGCTAATTGTCGCCTAGCCTATTTCGGTCGTGTTTTCTCAGAAACTGTTAGGTGAAAGGAAATATCTGCTGTTTAAATTTATGAAAAATATAATGTAAACTTATTATCGTTGTGAAGCGAATACCCACCCCTGTCCCTTTAAGTGAGGACACGGCAGCAAAAAGAGGACGAAAACTAAACGGAGCGTCTACCCCCGGCTGAATGACCTCAAGCCCACGGACGGACCCTTGTGGGGGCGGAGGACACCCATGGCGGCAAACATAAGACATCACTAAGTAGATGGGGTCCCTCAGTTTTCTGAAAAGAAACCGCTCAAGAGGACTATAAATACAGTTCAACCAAAATTATGATTTGATAGAGGAGCAGAGATATATATCTCATCCGGTCGCCAAGGGCTATTTTATCACTAATAGAAGCGTCTAAAATGCTTAAAATGATCAAGGAGTTGAAAAACCTTTGTTACATCTGACTTCCCATTGCAGGACCTTCTAATCGGTAGGACCTTCTAATCGATATCCATTTCGAACTTCTTAATCGATATCAATACAAGGTCTGGCTATACATGAGGTCAGGAGGCCTGTAAGTGTATATCTAATTCCAAAATAAATAAAAGAAAAGAAAAATGGTACCATCGGCTAATACACTTGACTGCGAAATTGCAGTTCAGTTGGAGCCAGATGTAGCGATAAAGTCAAAGGCGCAAGTAAATGGAGCTGTCTCTGATTTCGTCTTTCATAACAGAGAATATCTGAATATCGATTTGTTTCGTGGGAGGGTGGTCAGATATGTTTCTATTATATAAACAGTGTGGTAAAATGGATTGTGGCGAATAAGAGGTTAGTGGCTTAGCCTTTCAGCAGTTAAGCCAGTAGGTACCCACTGTTAAGAACAAGTCTCCTCATTCTTTCTGAAGAGACGGCGGCAACAATGCCTAAACATCGATGCAGAACCAGACAGGCAATAAAAACAATGATACCCATAAAACTACTTTGAATTGTTTTTTTGTTATAGTTCCAGTCTCGATGCTAATCCCGACAGACTTCACACTCCCTTTGAACATAAATAGATTGCGTAAACTTATGCAGTTTTTATGTGGAGTGAGTGAGTGAGTGAGTGAGTGAGTGAGTGAGTGAGTGAGTGAGTGAGTGAGTTGAGTGAGTGAGTGAGTGAGTGAGTGAGTGACCTTCTGTCCGCACGTCACATTCTCACGTCCTTCTCTTCCCTTCTTTTTATCTTCCCTCTCTGTCGACCCATTTCCACCCTCCGACGGCCCATTAGTAGGCGGCCCTATCCGATGTTGCTAAACCAGTCCAAAGTTAAGGTCCAATTTTGTCCCGCTGCTTGCCGATCAATTGACACCGGATTACACTTGTTCCGGCACACGGAGTCGATCGTTCTGCCTTTAGCATCATCTTCGAGATCAACGGCGATCCGAAATTGACGCCTGCAGCGACACATGTCCCCTTTCCCCTCCTCCTCCACCCTCGTTGTTTGTTTTTTTCACCTCATTCCCCTCCTTCCCCAAATGTCCAGACTCCAGACTATGCAAAACAACGCATCATCTCTGTTCACTGTTTTATGTCCACTTGGCAAAATCAGGAATTTCCTAATGTGTTCATGGGTCAGTGTTAAGGACAAAGTTAGAGAGGAGAAAACGAACTTGAAAGCGGAGAATACTTACGGCAAAACAAAACAAACAACAAAAAAAAGGAGTTAGATCTAGTGTGTATAGTGTATCTTTAAAATGCAAATTTGGCGGGGAAATGTTGGCGCATACTAATATTTTTAACATATCAGCACAGACCTTGATCTCATAAATAACCTGATACTCTTTTTTTCAGAATTTGCGTAAGTCTGAATAGGGCCATTTTGAAGAAGAACGACATGTAAACTATAGTGCGTTCACCATTGTTTGATCAAAGGTTTTTCAATAGAACTTTTTTATTCCTGGATGAATTGTTTCCAAACTTTGCACAATTGTCTATACCAATTTGTCTCAACAGAAAATATTTTTTGCCCCCCTCCTCTATGTTCGTTGTAAAAGTTTTCTCAATAATCGTTAGTAAAAAACTACATCTGCGTCCTGGTCAGAAATTGAGTATATTTACAGTGGTGTGACGTCATAGGAGAGCGCCTCAGTAGCGTCTTGATGCATTTTGATTATTTGCACCATCCTGCTTAAAGAAAATTGCATACATATTATGGAAATTTAGGATTCCGAAGTATATAGACTATATAATGTTTCTTATAAACTATCTTATTTCTTTATTATTGAAAAATTGAGCACCAAATTACTAAAAAGTTCATTCTTGCCACATCCTCCTCCAATACACGGCCGCCGTTGATAAAAAGTTCCACTGACAAATTTAAAAGATTTAGATGGCTGCCACCATTTTGCTCAGTTCTCACATCTGGTTTTCACAACAGACATCACATTTCTAGCAAATGTCTAGTAGGTGTGCACACTTCCACATTATGACTCACATGCAACAACCAAAAATGCACCACTAGTGTTTTCTATGTACCACTAGATACTTTTATTTTCTACAGCCTTGTTCTATTCAATGGCAATGTCTCAAACTTTCGATGCTACTGAATGCACATTTTATATGCCCCTACGTTCAGATGCCAAAATGGTTTTGACTTCAGCACTACTTCTAGATAGGTCTTTTCAGTTTTTATCCTGTTTTTGTTCTGCTCGTTTGCATTAATCTGTTGCCTTTAAGTGAAGGCTTCTAAAGCGGTTTTTGAAAATTATTTTTGTGATCATTACGTTTAAGCAGTTTCTACCTATGCGTCTTCTTAAATGTTTACATTTTCAACTTTCATACTGTAAAACTATGCATGTTTGAGAAACTTACCTGTTATCGTTTATTTCCAAATGTTTAAGAAAAAAACTTTTACCACAGATACAAAGACGATGTGAAAAAATTATTTTCTGTTAAGACAAATTGGTTTAGAAGTCTGTGCAAAAATTGGAAACAATCCATTCAATAGGAAAAAAGATATTTAAAAAAAACTCTGTTCATCTTTTTGTGAACGCACTATAGTGTTCTGGCTTGCTCTTATCTGACATCCTAAGAGGGCTAAGAAGACACACCGAAGTCATGTCTCCCACCAGACGTACATCTCCTGTTCTTGTTGCGATATCCCCAGCAGGGTACCAGAGGATCTGAACCCGCAACCTTGGCCGCTCACTCCCATGGCTTTGCCACACATATCGATCGACCCTTAGTCTATAGCTTGAAGTGAGGCATTCTACTTAGATCTCATTACTGCTTTGCCCGCAGTTAGTTCTCGGTTCTTTCGGCAGTTTCAGCCCTTTTTTCTTCTCTTCAGCATTAATGTATAGACCATATTCCGTAAGTCATGAATAGCAGAAGAGTTCCAGTTAGCGCGATGACTCTTTATTCGCATCTCCTCTATGGCTCATTTTACCATAGTTTACTTTTTTCTTTCATATAAAGCTTCACACACACTGAATCTCTCGTCTAAATGTTGCTCTAATTGAAAAGAAAACTCAACTTTTTCTTTACAACAGGCCCTAATTTTTAAGCTACGCTTTCTCAGAGACCCGGGCATCACGAAAAGCTGAAAACCCTTAATAACAACGATAACGCAGCTGTAATCCCAGAAGCAGGAAAGGGTTGCTTGAACTATAAGGGTATCAGTAAGTACCAACTCTTGCGGCAAACCTCAAGATATGGTGGTCACATTATTTCAGTCGATCATCATGGCTTCAGCTTGAGAATATTATTTGTTGGTTTGGTTTTTTTGGGGAGTGTTGAGCACTTGGGAATCTGGGAGCGAATCGCTGATGGCATCGTACACATTACATAATTTTAAAATCTCCGATGTCGGACTTGAGTTTGGATGGAGCGTGATTCATTCATTACGATACAAAACAGGATATGAATCTTCTTGCTTACTGACAGTTGTATAGGCAAGGGGTTTAAGAGGATCTGTATCCCCATTTTAAAAAAGGCTGTATCCCACTGTATGCTCCACAGGGAGTTGAGAAAGTCCTAGAGTGATCCGACCTGGTGGTGTAATAAGCCTGCGAAGTCGCGTGAGCAAACATTGGCCAGGATACGAGTTTAATAAAACGCATTATTATTATAATTATTACTACTACTATTACTACTACTACTACTACTACTACTTCCACTACTACTACTACTACTACTACTACTACCACTACTACTACTATTTCTACTACTATTATTATTTCATTATTTCCAATGATGGGTCCTCTATCCAAGGTTGGTCACAATGTACTCTAAAGACTGATATATTATTTTGATCAGATGTAAATCTATACCTGTGTCATTTTCCTTGTAACAGCCTCAGTTACTATCCCTCCCACCCCCACCCCACAACTCTTCTCACGTGCCCTCTCACGCCCACTGAGTACTATCTGGTTACGCCACTGCTGATGAACAGCGTTGTGACCGGGGGTGACGGATAATCGCATCACCCTGGATTAGTCGGCCCGGGTTTCCACACATCACTCGGCGGCCACCGCACGAGCATCGAGCGGTAGGCAAAAACTTACGTGAGCAGGCCGGACGGCACTCAAATTAATGCGCGGGTCGATCTCGGCCGGTAGCTTCCGCTAATTGAATCTTTCCCTCTTCTTGTATGCGTATGATTACTGCGCTGCTCCGGCTCTTCATTTCCCATTCCCTCCAATGCTTTGTACCGTCCTATGCAATTTTCCTTGCGGCTACTCTGACTAGTACATCCACTGCCCTGTAATGATGTATTCAGACTGACCATAACACGCCCTGGCCCGCGGCGTCAGACTCTCAGATGCATTATGAACTTCCAGAACGTAACATCATCTCCAGCATGATAACGACGAAGACAAAATCGAGGGTAGCAAGAAAATAACAGTGTACTGTTGGCTGTAATGTATAACTCCATTTCAAGCTTTTTTGTTTTGTTTTTGGGGTTTTTGGCCCACGACAATAACAACAGCAACAACAGAGCGATTTTATGCTGAAGTTCAGATGAAGACAATAACGACGAAGACAACGAGGATAACCAGAAAATAACAGTGTACTGTTGGCTTTAATGTATAACTCCATCTCAAGCTTTTTTGCTTTGTTTTTGGGGTTTTTGCCCCGCGACAATAACAACAGCAACAACAGAGCGATTTAATGCTGAAGTTTAGATGAAGACAATAACGACGAGGATAGCAAGAAAAGAACAGTGTACTTTTGGCTGTAATGTATAACTCCATCTCAAGCTTTTTTGCTTTGTTTTGGGGTTTTTGCCACGCGACAATAACAACAGCAACAACAATAGAGAGATTTTATGTTGAAGTTTAGATCTCCCACGCATCGTTATGTGCCGTAGGCTTGCAGATGACATTTCCTGGTGTTAAGATCTTAGATAGTAAGTGACATTGGTGATATTAGAATCAGAGATCCGTGTCAGCCAGTGAACGTAGAGATCCGTCAAATTATTTCTCGCCATTTTATTTTGAACGTCTCACCGAATTTGCATTTCCATTTCCTGATTTATTTAATCCATCCTTCGCTGTCTGGTTTAATCAGAAAAAAAAAATGGGACTAATCTATATTGAAATCTTATTAGTCTCAAGGCTGAGTATGGCCAGACAACATACATCTTTAAAATGATTATTGCTTTTATTAACCCTTTTGGCACGAGCGCTGGATGTGGTTGCTCTAACAACCATCTATACATGATCCGAAGGTTTACTTTACTCGTCACGCCATCTCCAATCTAGAGAAGCGAATGACGGACTAAAACGCCTGGTATCCAAGCCTTAGCAGCGTACAAGTAAACGCCAAGGCAATACTATGAAGTAATGTACTGACCCCTCAGGGCGTTCTTCTTGTGCTAGAGGTTTAGCGTTACAAAAGTTTTAGTTTGTTTTTTTTTTCCTATCGCAAACTAGGCTCATAGCTTGGGTACCGACCCGGGAGTTGTCCGGAATATTTGGCAGGCTACGGTGTATGAAAACGAAAAGAGACCCCGCAATTTGTCAAGTATCTATCTTTTAGAGTTATTTTTTAAAATCTTAACCCTTTTGGTACGAGAGCTGGATTTAGACTTTCTGATTACCATCTACACGTGATATGAAGGTGGACTTCTCTCGCCACGCCCTCTCCAACCCAGAGTAGCGAATGACGGACAAGACCAAGTGGTATCCAAACGCTCAGCCTGCAAGTAACCAGGCCAAAGCAATAATATGGCATCATACCCTAATACCGCCGAGTGTTATGGCCAGGCTTGGCATTACGTAATTTTTTTCCTCTCTCAGACTAGACTCATGGATTTGAGTACCGACCCGGAAGTTGTCCGGAATATTTGGCAGGCTACAGTAACTGAGAATGATACGAGACCCCACTATCTGTCAAGTATGGAGATTTTGGCAAGAGATTAAAGTCAGATCTTGGGGGAAGTCCCCAACTCAAATCCAAACAGTGTTGGCATCTGTCATCGACAGTCGTGGTGGAATTATGATGTGGAGGCAAAGGGAGAGAAACAGCAGCTGAAGATAATTCATCGCACCGTTTGGGAACAACAAGAAGACCATGCCATAAAGATAAAACAACAAGAGATTACCATAATATTTTAAGTGATCTATGATCTTATTCCAAAGATAGCGCTGATGAAGGAACCACTCCGTGTGAAAGGAAACAGCTGGCACCATAAGCTAATAATATTTGCAAACCCCTACATCTAATTGGATGGACGGGTTTAGGGCATCTGAAGGACATTTGATTTAGTATGAATAATAGTTCGTCATCGTTGGCCTTTTGTTTTTTTTTTAATTCGTGAGATATAGTTTCAAATCGCCATCAGGTTTAATCGCTGGAATTAAGTCTAAGGTGGAATAACCAGCAGTGGGAAAATATATTAAAGAGCACGTACTGCGGAATAAGGGAGAATGGGCCATACTACATGTTTCACGATTATTTTTACTTGTAGGCCTTACCCTAGAGAAGGGCGACACTGCACGTGACAGGGATGGAAAGATGTTATACAAATTTTTTTATAATGTTCCTAAACGATATATGAAATTCCCGGATTCTCGAAATCCGCGTTGCCTGTGGACATTTCGATAAGAAAATCTTGACAGTCATGAAAAATCCAAGACTGCAAGTCAAAAAATAAAAAAATCACTGCAGTACATCAATTAGTTTCGGAGAAATATGCAGGGGCCTGTGTGCAAGAATATGTGAGTGACAATAGTTGGGGGATGACTGAAGGACAGGCTGGATGCTGGCTTAACATAGCTGCAAGGGAAGAGTCGATCTATAAGCAGGGAAAAGACAAGACAGACAAGTCTAGCTTCAAGAATGAAACCAAGCCCACTGACGAGATAGAGAATTGGGCCTTGCCGCTGGAAAAACAAGGAGGGAGGGGAAAGGGGCAAGTATTCGCTCTCCTCCGCCAAAAATGGCTGAATGGAATTTTCCCTCTAGGGGGTAATACATAAGCCGACAAAGCAACAACCTTGGGAGAGAACATGACAGTCAGAGAGAAGTTTGAAATGAGGGTGGGAGAGACAAACAGTTACGGGGACGGACACTTTAAGGAACAAAATACACTGAAAGTAAGGTAACGAACATAATGTTACATAATATTATATAAGCTTCGACTGATCTCACGTGACATTTAAAGAATGACTGCCTCTTTCAGTCAGGTCCTTTGAAGATTCGAAACATCTCTTAGATACTGAGATGTTAAAACGCAGCATTGTAGCAGTGACATTATATTATACTGTATTAAATTATGTTACATGTCACAGCGTATAATATACAACCAGGGATTGTATGCACACTGATGTCTAACTGTGCGCACTGGTGGTAACTATGGAAAACTCCCAAAGTATCAGTGGTGCTTCCGCACTGAAAAAAATATATTCCAATTGCACACGAGAAAACTTCACGTGCAACAGACAAGAAAGATATCATCAAAGAACTTGGTGCAGTGAAAGGACTTGGTTTGTTTGGAGGAGGTATGAGCCAACAAATTTTTGTCCTAAGACTCAGCAACTGACGGACACCGTTTTGTTAGATTGCATTTTCCCGAACGAAGCAACAAGACGAAAATAGAGGGCTTGCGCATGAACAATGGGATCTCCTATATCGTAAGAATTACATCAACTCTGCATATTGAATGTCGCTTCTACAGGTGCATTCAGCACCGGTGCACATGTAATTCATACAATGGTAAGGTAATCCATCACTAATGCGCAATCTCTCAAATGTTTCTAGTATTATGTGGTTGTTTTTCAAAGTGAACGTGTATGCGGAAGTCATTGAAAAATGCTGGAGTCTTATAACAAAAGATGCGTAATGTTCCGTTTTAGACGTCGGGCAAATGCTTACAACTCTATTTCAATTTTAAAAGAAAGAATAACAGTCTTTTGAAATAAAAATGCAGTATGAAAGTTCAATAATGGAGGGCTTAAACTTGATTTTTTTTTTTTAGGTCCTAATCAGCCCTTACTTTCTAAGTATCGAGAATCTCGATTCTATTTCGATTCTGATACTCAGAAGAGATAGACAGTTTCGAACAGTTCTGATACTTTTCGATAATTATGATACCTTTCTAAATCTAGGTCAGAAAAAAAAAAAGGAAAAAACTATCGCCGCTAACGACGAAAATATTAAAGTGATATAGCCGAACTACAATCCTGGCGTTTGACACTGAATCGAAATTGTCGAGTATTAAAAGTATCCACAGTCAGAAACACAAGAGGACGCTGAACTACTTAATCAACTATTTCACTTGATTGCAAAACTTAAGGAAATAAAGAAGACAAAAACTTCAAGAACAAACAAAGTATACCATTTAATCGGACCTTTCGTGTAACTGGAACTTTCTGTCATGCGTCAGTAGATTTGGGATTAAACAGTGGCAAAGCAAGGTAAAGATAAAAATTGATATATGCCTGTCGTTACTTATACTGTTGATGGTGTTGATAATGTTGCCGCTTTTGCTGTCGTTATCATTTAGTCGAGAACTCTCTGCAACAGATCTTTTGACAGATAACCTCATTCTTGCGTTCATTTTCATCCCACGTGAGCAGTGCATGTGTGATCAGCCGCATAGTAAGCGGTCCTGGCGTGTAATGAACGTTGGTTTGCCCTGTGCAGTCTGTTAGTGTATGAAAAGGGCAAAGGTGTTCCGGATAACAATGACGACAGTTGGGATATTAGGAAAAATGTATTAGGAAAGGAAAAGGAAATATCAGACAATAAGAAAGACAGGATGTATCAACGGAAGGAAGGAAAGGAGGGAGAAGGGGAGAAGGCCGAAAAAATCCCAAATCATTGTCGCGAAATAAAAAGGATCTTGGCGAAAATAAATCAACGTCGGCCAATCAGCAGTCGGAACTCAATTAAATAGAGCAAATATGCCATGAATAAAGCCGTGGACAATAGCTGTATTGTAGCATCGGAGAAGAAGGGATGGGAGCCCGCGAGGGAAGGGGGGTTAAGGGGGTGCAAGCTTCAAGGAGCTGGGTAAAAGGAGACGCATTTGGGGGGCCCATACTGCTGTGGTGCTTGTGCAATTTGCAGTAGAAAGCGTTTCTTTCACAGTCAGTCCCAATATGTCCCAGATCTAAAGGCCTCATGATTAGGGGAGGAAAGAATAGCCATGATAGTTTAGTACTGAGGTAATGGAAAAAGGAGGAAAATGAAGGTTAGATTCTAGATTGGTTATTACTGAGGATAGGCCTAGACTATATCGACTCTGAAGGATCGAAAGGCATTATCAATCGGAGATGTGGGGGGAAAGGGGAGGGGATAGGGAGGCACGCGTGTCTGGGCGGAACAAGTGATAGTGGATCTAATGGGTATATAGAAGTATGAAAAAAGGGCTGAGACGAGAAAGGTGCATACAAGGGTTCGGGTTATAAGATATGAAGATTGCAAACAGACCTGGTAGTGGTAAACAGGGTATGCCATGGAAAATTGGACATTGATTGTAGATTTAAATAAACAGGAAACTCTTTTACTAGGACAACGAGGCAACAGTAGATCTCCCGAGGAAGATAGCCTCATCTAAGTTAATCTAACAAATATTTCGGCCCTTTGACTTCCTGACACTCTAAAGGGGCTTGATTATAGTCCGGATTCCCACAAATTTATAAAATTTCTTGTCTTTTGCGTTTAAGGTGACTGTGTTAACTGAGTGAAGAAGCTACCCACAAAGCTCAAATTCTGATTGTTCTTGGCGTACGTTTCTGTGGTGTCGAAATTTCGATGAAGAATGAGAAAATGCCACGGCAAAATATTTTGACTTCTTACTCACTAACATTGCCATCAGTGGAAAAAAGATCGTGATCTTTATATCTTTCAGGGAACTGCAAGGTTTGCCAGCGAGTTTTTCCATGCGAACTAATAGTAATATAAGCCCATGGGACCCGGAGATTTCGGTACGGTTCCGCCACTATGCCCTTTCTCCCTGAACGAGTGGTCAGAATTACAAACAAAAAAAAACTGAGAGGAAGACGAGGGCAATAAGAAAACATCAAAGGTGCAAAAGTTAGGAATACTCGTTTACATTATAACTATCTGACGGCGCTGCTCCACCTTTGTCCCAGGTTTCCTACTCTTCCGTTGTTTGATACATATGCCCATGCAGCAGCAGCAGCAACAACAACAACGACAACAACATTAACAAGGACAATGGAACACTCTCGGAATAGGTCCGATTTGTGATTTGTCTAAGACTGTTCTGAGAGACTCCCACAAGAATAAAAACCACAACGACGACAACAACAACCAGCATTATGAGAACAGTAAACGCAGCAGCGATGATAATGACGACGACGACGACAACAACAACAACAAAACAAAAACAACAGTAACAAGAACAACATAACAACAATAACAGTGTCGTCTACTCACTATAACCTCAATCCCTTATGCCATCACATCCCCGTAAGCGCCCTCACGCTCGTCCCCAATAACAACAACAATAACAACAACAACATGGCAAAACAATGTCAGCTGCAAAACTCATCTAGACTCTATAATTATGTCTAGTCTAGTTTACTCACCAAGAAAAGTAAAACTCCACTCGCTGTTTGCTGTTTGGGAAATTCCTCTAAGTGATTATTACAGAGCAGATGAAACTGAAATGTCTTTCACGAAATCTCCTGTCTGGTGATTCAGTGTAAAGAAATTTCAACAAGAGAAGTTTTGTCATCTAATTTTTCAGTCTTTTCGTAGTTGTTATTTCCACAACAAATCCGTCGTCTGCTCAACAATGTGGCAGCTAAATATAAACCAACATTCAGCACTAAATTAAAGGATTTAAAAAATTTACAATCCGAAAGGTAATCATTCTGGGAAAACGAAACAAAAAAAAATCTTAAAAAAAAACTCCGGATAATCCGATTCAGTAAATGTCCCTAAAATCCCAAGACGAATGAATGTTCCTGGGGTTGTCTTTATTACTCAAACACACGCGAAATCTTCGTTTATTACAGGACGAGTAGTTTGAACGGTAGGAACAAAACCGCCAGAAAGAACGAAATGAGGCGCGTGCGAATGAGAGAGCGGCCACACTAACTCCTGCTAGTTGCTAGTTGGGAACGCGGACCATCGCAGATGGGGTCTCAGAAGTTTTGTAGGAAGTCGATTCCGCTTTCGGGATACTCAAGATATAGAAAAGGGAGTCCAGTCCCGATCTCAGTGGCGAGGATAATGGGATGTCTGAAGGTTGGAAGGGAGGGGGGAGGTATGGGGGTAGGCCGTGAGCCCCTCACCTCCCAAAACCCAACCTGCTTCCTATGTTTGTCCCCCCCCCCCC
>JAWQUT010000035.1:2920543-2949802 GCA_033807755.1 Ellobium chinense
GGATAAGGAAAGGAGGGAGAGTGTGCGAATGACAAAATCTACTTTAACCTGTGGCCCTGTGTAGATTTAGATGTCTTAGACACTCTTAGATATGGAGCTGTACATACACATACTTTATATATTATGCCAAAAAAAATTAGGTTGAACATTACAAGACCTAGACTATCCATATAGTCTACATCACTGTTGCAGTATTCTTTCTCAAGACTGGTCTTTACTAACCCATTTAAGTTACATTGGAGGCAAGATTTCCGCAGGCAACAACCCCTTAGGGTTAGGGTTAGGGGTAAGGGTAGGTTTAGGGGTAGGGGTAGGGTTAGGGGTAAATAATCCAAATGAAATTCATCCTGTCCCATCAAAATAATCCCTCTTTAGTATGTTCTTATTTCGGGAGTTGTTGCCTGTGGAAATCTTTCCAAATTGGAGGCGGTGTTCTCTCTAGATTGTGTGATTTGCCCCTTCAATTTTCCAGATCCCCTCCTAAAACTACATTGAATGCAGACTGATCTCTCTTTCTTTCTTGCACTACAAAAATTTCCATTACTTGAGAAAAATGTTAAATTTTAATATACATATAAATCTTCCTTCCACTTTATGACAAGGCGTCACAAGAAGGGAATGTTTCTCCCAACTATATGACTTGGAGAAAACATTGTTGAAGCATTAGCAGTGTCAAATACATGGACTTTCAAAATTCACTATGCGTGAAAAATCCTGCCAAGAAAGGACTTTGACACAGAATTTTAGTAGTCCTGAGGTTGTAAAAGGTTGTGTAATTTCACATCCTCTCAGTTTTATACTTTAATGAATGTTTTATTGCAGCTTGTGGTGGAGCTGGTGTATTTATCTCATATTGTTGTCTGTATATTCACAGAGATGGTGTCCCGGCTGCGGAGGTGGCAGCAGCTGCCTCTATGGACATTTACGAGGCCCTACAAGAGGTACTCAAGACAGCCCTCGTTCATGACGGATTGTGCAGAGGTGTGAAAGAAGTTACAAAAGCACTAGACAGGTAGGCTTTCTTGTCTTGCTAGTATCTGTGTATAGAATACTTAGCTAGGGTTTGCTGCCAGTACATTCAAGTGAAACCTCCTAAGTCTTGTAACTGCTATTTGAGCTATTGTCACAAAAACTGTGAAAGCCTCATCAGAACAACACCTTTAGTTTAAGAAGTGGATGAAAGACAGTCATCTGGCTGACTGTTTTAGGATTATTTTTATTGTCTGAAGAAAGCTTCTTTTTCGTTATGTTTTGCTACATATGACAACCTCACAGGCATGCCACAGATCTGGAAAAAACATCCTTGAAAATACTGGAACCAGAAAAAATGGCATGCTCTCATGGAAAAATAATGTGATACTTTTCAATTAATACATGTTCAAATAGTAGGTCGGTTGAATTTCCATGTCTTAAAGCGTCCATTTTTACGTGCCAGAGTATCATTTCTGTAAACCGTTGGTCACACTCCAAGATTGCTGTATAATAAATGTGTATGAATATATTACCTGATTTTGCAGACGTCAAGCCCATCTCTGTGTCCTGGCCAACAGTGTTGATGAACCATTATATTCGAAGCTGATCGAGGCTCTTTGTGCAGAGCATGGCATCAATCTCATTAAGGTAAAATTGTGTTTCATTTACTGTGGTATTAAGGTACATATTTTAAGTCCAGGGGCAGTGATAATCTAACATTAAATGTAGTCTGGAAGTTGCGCCACTAGCGTGGTTTTTTTTTTTTTTTTGACTAAACCCCAGTGACAGGTTCATTTTTAGAAGGCCGAAAGTAAAAGTTGCCAAATGCTAGAAACCTTATCTCAGCCAGAATCCTTACTTGTTTTTCTCTGCTTACGGGTCATGTGTATTAATTCTTAACTCACTCGCGACGTTTCCCGTAAAAAACGCGGGACGGGCCATCAGTATCGTCAGACGTTACCCGTAGAAAACATGGGATCGGCATTATCGCCGTATAGTGGCTATATAAATGCCCGTAAAAGCACGGGAACCGTCTCAGGCGTATACGGAGCCACTTGTTTCATTCCACAAAAAATTTCCCGGAAGTCGGTGGATAACTTTTTTAGTTAGAGCAATTTTAGTTAGGTGACTGCCATTGGAATCTGCAGTGATCGTTAGAATGGCGTCTAGAAACAGACGGAATATTTTTGCTGCATTTGAACCCTCTTCTGACTCAAATCTAGATCTCGACGATGATGTTAGGGATCCAGACTTCATTTACTTATCTTCTGTACACACGTTCACACTCATAGAGCACAAAAAAAAAGCCAGGACACTGCATTTTCTATAGTAATCCACCTTTATTTTCCTATCCGCAAATTTTTTTTAACATTGAAATCTATACCTTTTTCAAAAAATCATAAAACACACATTATGAGAGATAGACAATTGTGCTTTGGCATGTGTATTGTTATTATGTTGTTATTGGTTGTGTTCAAAAGGCATTGCAATTGGTGAATTATCTTAGATTTTATGGGGTTTTGAAAAAACCTGAAAACCTTCAGTCTGTGGTGCTTGTACATAGTAAAATCCTTCAGTCTTCAGTGAGTTAAAAACGACAATTAATGTTACTAACTTCACAGTGAATTGATTCAGTATTCATCAATGCTGGATCCAATCTCCATATTATTATGTCAGACCACATGTGAACAGGATGGAGGAAAATTATTGCCAAGGCAGAAACTTGTTTTTCCTTTCTGTCTCTTTTTTTTTCCTTTCTCACTGGCACATCATTTTTCAATTGGATTAATCATCACATTTCACTACGAATAAAGAAGGGCTTTGGATGAGGATTTTCTTTTCTATTAGGTTAACCGAGAATTTGGGAAAAACACTTAACACTGTTGTGTTAGATGAGTTCCACTGTACCATTTGCATTGGAATATGAGAAGAAAAGATGGTTGAGTTTGTGTTAAGAAAGATGGTCATGATATGGAGGTCAAACATGTCTTATGGGAAGTGTAAATACTTATCCCACTAACTTGACCATGGCAGGTGGTTGTGATATTCAGGTGGTCTCAGGTTTGACTGTATCATGCATACTGATCGAAATATTGTATACATGGGATCACTGACATTTATCACTCAGCAATAATTAGCAGAGTTGTTCTGTTGTTCTGACTTGCCCAGGTGGATGACGCCAAGAAGCTCGGGGAATGGGCTGGTTTGTGCAAATTGGACAAAGAGGGCAAGGCGAGGAAGGTCAATGCTTGTGGAGTCGTGGTTGTCAGGGTGAGTGTTATTGTCCAATTTATCGAATTTTGCAAACCATGGCCCATATCTTAATATTTGCACTGATGAGGCTCAAACTCCTGAACAGCCCAGGATCTTAAATAAGTTTTCCTTCTAAATTATCGTTTATTTCTTCCTCTTAAATCCTGCCAAGTTACAGAGTCGCATATTTTCCTGCTTGGATTAAATTTCCATCTTTTTTTATCTCGGTCATCTTTTTTCTTAATATAAAAGGCTAAATTATTTTTTCAATTAAGATTTGTAGCAGAAAAAGAATGTTGGTGCAAAATGAATGGGTGTTAGCACCCATACCTGACTAATTTTTCATGTAGCAGAAATGCTGCATTCTCTAATTTCAAGATTTACAATTTGAAAGAGATGATGTCCTACAATTTGGCTTATCCTGAGTGAAATTGCCTCAGACTCTGAAAATTACGGTTTGTTGAGTAGTTATGTACACTTAAATGGAAGTTTTATTTTCAATGTGGGGTTATATTCTAGTGTGATTTCAGAAGCTTGAAATATTTGAAAGTGTGATTTAAGACTTGGCCTACTCGGTACTGGTGTCATTCAATCAATGCAAGCTTATCATTTTCAGTCATGTGGCCAGTTACATAATAGATGACACGATAAAAAAATTGCAGTCTGTCAAACTCTTTCAGTGTTCAATACCTTGGCAATAATCATATTGCAGTAACAAAAAAAAACCTGTGCTTGTGCAGTTTATGGTTGGCATTTTATGGATCATCAGGATTTCCACAAAACTTGTTGTCATGTTGCTATCTTTGTAATGAGATTTTAAAAATTGTGAAAGGTTTAGCTTTGTTCCAGTGATGGAAGGTTGTATAGGCAGGTCACTTTTATGGGGCTTGTAACAGATTTCTTGGTCGCTGTTTCAAATTTACAGCTATTCTTTCATTTCTTTTACTCATGTTCTCAGGATATTTATCGAGCACTTTTAGAGGTCTTCGTAGTATAGAGCAGCAATTAACAGAAGAGTTTGCATTACAAGGCTAGGTGTGTGTAACTTGTAATCAGGCCCTGAGACTAAGAGTGGTTAAGTATCACTCTTTCGTTCTTGACATGTACAGTGGAGCATACTCAACACGGTCATGCTTTATATGTGTGCTACCGTTTATATGTAAACACAAATACTGAGTAGAGTGTTTTTTGGTCTTTGATCCCGATTTTTTTCCTCTCTTTCTCTCTGGAAATCAGGTTTAGCTATGGCACAATTGGCAGACCTGCTAACAATTAACATAAATAAATATTAAATTTATTTCTTTTCATCCCATGATTCTCTGTAAGATGACTTACATCTGGTCACTACATTATATGGATGTTTCATTACCCCACCAGTTGACCAGTAGCCATATTTATTATAGTGTCAAAGTTCAGTAGCGTGCCCTTCAATCCAAGATCACAGTGATCTGAGTAAACAGTTCTATGCTGCTGCTTTTCTGTTGCACCTGGTTGGTCTTTCTGAATAGCAATAAATTAAAGTACGCACCCTACCATTTCCAAGATGTTTTGTTGTCATAGTGTTCTGGAGGAGGGAGGGTGAAATCAGTTTCAGGAGAGAGAAAGAAAGAGAGGAGGGATAGGGAAAGGAAAAAGAGGAAAGAGCCAGAAGACAGGGTTATAGGGACAAGGAAATGGACCAAAGGGAAGGAGAACGCCAACTTTGATCCTCTGGGTGTGATTGTACTGTCATTCCACTGCTGACAGCGGTTAGTTTGATTCGCATTATTGTCATAAGTTCAAGCCTCTGTCACTTCCACTGTTCATGAAGGTGTATGTGGAACTAATATATAATATATTTTTCCTCGATAACTTGTACACTTTTGGTTGGTCCCAAGGTGTACAATTTATCCTTGCTCCATGTGCATATAGTACAGTAACATTGTCTTTGTTTTGTTTTACAGGACTATGGCAAGGAATCACAGGCACTTGACGTGGTACATGATTACTTAAAGGCTAAGTGAATGTTTCCATCAGTTGGGATCACGTTATTAAATAATTTACAAGATCTCTTGTAGGGTCTTGGAAATAAAAAAAAATTGTGTTGACTTTATTTTTGATGCCAGTGGTGAATGTTTGTTTAAGTCTTGTTTTAAATACAGGGTTTATGCTTCATCCTATAGATTGTAATTTCCACTTGCAAAATCACTGCAGCTAAAATATAAAGTTACCAAAACTCATACAACCAGAATCATCACAAAAGTGATCCTGCTGATTCAATTTTACTCCTGAAAAATAACTGAAATGTCTTGGAATTCTCTAGAAAATGATTTCCAAATTGGGGCATGAACTTTATTAAGCCAAATGGTCTTAAACTTTTCTTGCCACTTATAATGGCAGATTATCCTTTAGTTTATGGGGCTGCTAATTATCGTGTATAAGAAAGTTTTCTGCATAAAATTTCAAGACACACTCAGAAATAGTATAATGACAACACATGTGGAACTGACAATCATATGGTGTAATTTGTAATGACACAAGAGACCTGAGTGTCACTATTGACATTAGTGAAGAACCTCAGGTAAATACACATTTACAGTATTTACACACAAAATTGTCAGACTATAATATCATGATACCGGCAAGCAGTGTTCTCATTCTTTCTGTGGCACACAAGTACAGATCCTCCAATAGTAGCAGTCTTAACCTTTCCAGGCATTTTTGTTTTTCATTTCCAAATACTTCCAGAGCATGGGAAGTAGACTAGATTTAATCGCAGCAACAGAATGATACTAGACCATTGGTTTTGTTTCATATGATTGAACACAAAAATAAACAAGCTGCATGTTTTACTACCTACAGAGGCAGTGTGGGTTCCTATATTATCTACTGTATATTCTACAATGTGAAAATGGGTTGGAAGCATACTTTTCATCTTCATAAGACATGTACATGTAATCTAGCAATTTATTAAGACATTCTGGTACACTGCATTTTTTATAATGAAATAGGGTGTGGGTAACTTAATGCACTATAAAGATCTCCAAATGTATCCAATAATGAATGCTAGGAAGGGTTAGGATCAAATGCTACGAACACCTGATATTCACTCTAGCAATGATTATAGCACTGATGGTTCACAGGTTACTCCAAGGTTTAATATACAGCGTTTTAACAAAAAACAAGGTTCATGTACATGAAGTTTCAAAGAATTTCAAATGCAATCCAAGGCAAATAAAGTAAGTTGATATTTATCAACATTTGTGTGCTAATTCAAGCATGCTGAAATAGAAAATTAAGGCTGAAAATGCAATCTTTGGGCATTTAGAGAACAGCTTTCAGGACCGTTCCACACCCCCCAGTCACAATCAGCAATTGCTTAAAATGATATCGTAAGATTGATGATAATAACTAATCCCTCATAGAAAAATATATTATAGAAATTCTTAGTCATCATCTGTCTGCCGTCCAGCAAAATCTGCCAGCACTGAGGTACATGTGAGTGTATGTGGAGAGGAGGGAAATTTTATCACAAATGATGAATTCACCATCTGCTGAAATCTATCCATATTATGCATGTCTATAATTATAAAATTTACATCAACGTAGGGCACAATTCAGTTCAATCACGAAGAAACTTTTGTCTTAATTTTCATGACAAACGAATATATACAATGGAAGTCTGTTAGCACAAACACTGCTTGACACAATGCCTTGTTTCTGCTGTGGAACAGCGTGGCCCAATAGCTGCAGCATTGGACAAGATCTAAAAGTCAAAGGTTTGATTCCTAATCATGAGAAGGCATTTCCTTCACATTTTTCCTCAGTCCACAATATTACCTGTAAAATGGGTACCTGGCTATAGACAGCAGGGGATAATGTCAGAATGCTAATGATCTGTAAATAGCAGCATCACTATGTTCACCGTGAAGATGAAGAAGTCCTAGAGTGAACAGGCTTGTTGGGGTAACACAAGTGTGTGAGGGCATTAGCCTGGATATGAGACTTACTAACAGTATTATTATTCTTGAAAAACATCACAAACTTCTGATAACACACCTTCAAAACTTGGTTCAAAGTGTGTTTGTATTATCAGGGTTCCACTATTTATCCTTTGGGGTTACTAAAAGAGAAAGGAAAACAACATTAAAAGTGAACATTAAACTGAGCAAAAGAAAAATGAATGGCATGAAAGACAATGGTGGTAGGGGAAAAATTGCAAAAAAATGGTGGACTTTTCATTACACTCATTTGCCAAATAGTGCAACAGCTTTTCAGTAGAGCCCAGCCAGAAAAAATCTGGGATCTAAAATTCATATATATCCTTGAACACATGCATTACAAAACGCCTTTACACTGAATTACACAAAACTCCTGCTACTTTTTGCATCTCAATAAGATGTAGATCAGTTCCATAAATATTGTATTTTTTCAAAACCGTGCACAGAAATTCTATAATAAACGTCCAAATAATTTCTGATATACTGATGTATACAATTTTTATGTACCTTTTTGTTGATACTGTGGTTACACTGAAATACAGTACAAAGGGGAGAATATTTATAAATATAAATATTCATGACTACTTGAGCCATAATTTTAAACACTAAAATGTTGATAGCATGACTGCCCTAAGCTTGGGCATCTGTCGACCACATTCCTATACAAGGTAAAATCATTGATAGGACAGAGACATTCAACTGATCAAGTAATCTGGTGACCTGTTTATTAATAACAGGGACATGCTAAAAACAGTTTGTCTTTATTTTTTCAAATATGCTTCAAGTTTTAAAAATAAAGAAATCACACTTCGGTCAAGACTCCACATAGCATCTTGTAAAAATGCAAGTTGATAATTAGAGTCCTGAGTACTCATAGTGATTCTTGTACTGACATTTATCCAAATACAATATTTAGTAACATGTTTTTTTCATGGCTGTTCCCGGCATCCCATGGATCCGTCAGGCAGTGCAGCAAAATTAGATGAACATGAAATATGGATATGCATCAATAATATTATATTCATATAGTATGCACGTAAAATTGTCAAAGTCAGTTACAAAGTTTGTTTTCCACAGGCAGTGATGGCAGCGACCCATAACAAAATTTCAGATGCCATGATTAATATTTTACAGGTCTCTGTTAAAAGTGAAGTTGGTTCATCATTTTTTTTTAAAGTTGCTCAAAAAAAAGTTATTTCAAGAGTGCTATTTTTCTATTTTAATTTTCAGTCTTCTGAAAAGTTTTGGCATTCTGCCATATGCTATGTCCAGGTGAATGTCAATTACCCTTAGTCCTGCTGGGGCGATGAAAAAAAAATAAAAGTCAGTAAGTCATAATGATATTTTATCTTCTGGAGACTTTGTGCAACAGCTGGAGACTGTCAAGTGCCAATATAAGACTTAATTCTGCCTGGCTGCACCAAGTCTAAACATTATGGACTAGTACTACAAAAATAACAGAAATCACATCACAGCCAGAGATGCCTGCTCCTGGAAGTGCAAATGAAGGAATTTTCCCTCTAAAGTGAAAGAATTTACAAAAAGAACATGACATGTAATTAGTCGACATACCAAATGCACACCTTCCACTTCTTGACTTCTTATCTTTAAAAACAATTTGCTCATAAAACTGAAAGATAACAGAATGAGGATGCTTATCTTTTTCTGGACTAGTCTAATACATTAAACTGATTAAAAATGAGTGCTGAAGAAAGTTAAAACTGTAGAGCTAGGCCTGCTTTCTTAATTCACAACTCCATCACCATGTGAGCTATTGCTACTGAACTCAATACTATGTACTGATGTATTTTACAGTTTTTAATAATGTCCCTGTGTGACAAACAGTCCATTCCACAGGTCTTGGGTACAGGAACTCTGTTCTGATGTCAGCTTTACCTGCTTAATTTGCATCATTTGCTAACCTGACCACTATGCAAAGTGTCTTACTAATATCTTGACTTTCTGCATTCTTATCACTGGCACATTTCAAATTCAGTAAGATTTTGGATAAAACAGACTTACATCAAAGCTCTTTGGATCAGAAAAAAATATGATCAAAGCTCTTTGGATCAGAAAAAAATATGATTATCATAATACATGTACATTAATCACGTTAGGCCGACGCATCTGAACCAGCGCCAGCAGACATCTTTTAACTTTCAAATAATCCAGAATGACTTCCCCTTAATAACAAACACTGAGGTCCAGAGTGGTTCTGTACTTTTGAAGATTGTATGAAGCACAGTTTGCTAGTCATAATACACATTTTTACTGAGTCAAGAGTATGTCAGTTTAATATTTGATGAGCCATTTGCAGGAATTTTTGACGGGAATGCTGGCATAAAATTCCTGCAAAATACAGTAGGTATCTCTGCAGAGCACATCAACAACCATTCTTGCATTGCAAAGTAAATACTAAACGTATAAATGCAGTCTTTATTCATAACAATAAATAACATCAAAGCACCATTCATTCTGAATTTATCTGGAATACATCAGAGGAAACAAAGCTAGATTAAGTCTTGTGTTCTGTTGCAGGAAGCAGAAAATGGGGCTAGATAGGTTGTAAAATGATGTAGAAACCTAGGAGATGAATGACAAGGCATGTAGTACAAACCGTTAAAAAATTTCCAAGTAACTGAAAGCTGTTACTACTACCAGTGCTGCCAGACAAGGCAACCCAATGTGGGGGGAAGAAATCTTCTCTTTTGGTCTCACGATCAACTTTGGTTCCAGGTAATGGAAAATCCTTATAATATACAACATGACCATTTGCTAGCCATGCGCTCCACCATCCAAAGGTACCCACGGATATAACAGAATGATTGCAAAGTGTCAGCATTGCAAAGTCTTCCCATGAGGCTGCACTGTTTGAAAACACAATTGGAATGCTCTTCGTCAACTTTTTCTGTACATGAAATTTATCCCCAATCTGATCCAAAGTCATGGAGTGACCAAAGACGTCGCCTAACTCAGGAGGAATAATATTAGCTATACACCAGGGAATGTCATCAGAAGTCACAAAAAACGCTGCAAATGGATATCTCTGTAGCATATGTTTCATTGCAACATCAAAGTATGATTTTGGAGCATGGGTGAATCCCAGCTTTCTTGCCTCAGGGCGCAGTACATCCCCCCGTCTTACATGAATGCTTATGATGAAACGACCCTCTTGCAAGAACTCCCCTACATATTTTTGAAACTCTTTCTGAGTTCTATACATCAGATGGTTGTGCATTCTGAACTCTCCCCTGATTTCCTTCTCCATAAATCTAAAATATTTCCATGACTGTATATAGCCATCTATAGAAACATTTCCAGCCGCTAAGTTCATGAACTCTGGGTTGTATGTGCAGGGAAGATCATCGTACACTGTGTAGAGACACTCAGCGTGACGATTTTGTAGCTTAGTAAGGGAAAAGTAGGTGCTTAGAGGATGCGAGGACAACAAATAAGGAGTGTAACCATTTGCCTTTGCTATGCCGAGGAGGGAAGCATAGCCGAACATCCAATTTCCTAATCTGCCATGATCAGTTAGTGTCACATAGAGTGGTGATGACTGCTCCTGAAAACAGAATGAGAAAAGCAGATAAAATGACACATGATGGAAAACATTATACACTTCCCTACACTTAAGCATGTTTATTACGAGAACCCTTACCATAAAATCAGCAATATTATAAAATGTTTGGCATCTTCTGATATTCCATACTTAATTGTTTTATGAAACTTATAATGAAATACGACTAGCATTAATCCGAAAACATGCCTATTACGAAGCATGCCTAAAACCCAGCATGCCATTTTTTTTTTGTCCAAACCACAGCCTCTCTCAGGTTTACTCACTTTATATATCAGCCCCCAAATAACCAACTCTACGCCAGACAAAGACGTAGTATTCAACATATTAACCAATTACAACTTCATCCTATCTATTTATAGTCTACTATCTTCATGTCTTGCTATAAACCAGACTGAGGCAGGCAGCCTTTAATTTTTCCTCATCAAAAATATCACGGATATTCTGAAATTTGTTTCATTCAAAATAATTTAGTGGGTCCCACAATGGCAACAAGTGTGTTCAAGTGTACTTAATTCTGAAAAATTTGGTTATGGGCAAAACCACTTACGAAATAATATAAGGCTTTTCTGATAACAAGAAATCTGCAAGATTCTTGCAAAGAACTAGTGCTCATTTAAAGGAAAAATCTAGCAAGTCACAATCACAAGTGTTTTGTGCTTAGCATAAAAACCAGTGTATTCTTGGTATCAAATTTACTCACGAACTCACACTCCTCACCAGTAGAACATAAGGACTAGGGACACAAGAGATCACATGCTTCCATTATAATATTCCTAGTGTTCAGCTGTCCACACTTACATCTATGCAAGCTATTGCCAGCAAACAAAAGGGATGGGAGAGGGGTGGAGATTATCTACTTGGTCTAACTTACTGACCATGAATGCAAGCAAGATGTCTCATCCCATTATACCGAAAGTATTTTTCACAGTCCATTCCTCATAATGGATGACTTATAAATTATCCTAGGTACCTCCATCTCATAATTCCTCCTGCGATGCACACATTCTCTGTATTCATTGTTCACAATGAACCTGACAGCATGGAGCACTGGTCGTTGATATGTCCATAAGAGCCAGCTGAGAATGAGGAGTCCAGCAATGCACTGACCCACAGCTCTCCAAACTTTGTCTTTATGTCTACCAGAGCACCACAAAAGCCTGCTGATGACAAAGGCAAACCCTGATAGTGACAGTACAGAAACAATAGACACAAGTTACATTTACAATCAAAGCATAGAAACTAGAAACTTTACGTGATGGGGGTATATTACAACTACAGTGAATGAGGATAAACCGAAATTTTTTAACCAAAAGTTTTCCGTACAGCACACATAATACAGACATGCTTTGTGCATATTATATGAATAGGGGGGGGGCCTACTGATTTAATATTTTTGATCCTGATCTCTCTTTGTTTGTGATTTGGCTAATATGTGCATTGTGCATATTAATATCTACAAAAGCTTAATAATAATAGGTTTCACAAATATATTGCACATACACGCATACAAGCTTACACACAATCACACACAAATATGCATGCATGCATACAGATTTGATTTCTGTAAATGAAGTTTTTTTCTTAACAACTAATTTACTGAAATTAGATCTGTAACTGATATAAGCTTATACAGTAAATGTAGCTAAGAATGGCAGCTAGACTTGCACATCAGGATCTTTGTTATATCCTGGTGGTACCTGTTTCCGCCACCCTAAGGGAATTATCCTTAAATGTTAAGCTTTTGGGGAAAATTTGATTAAATTTAAATGAGGCCTGCCTAGTGATGATTCATTCATTTGTCTAACTTTTGGCAAGGTCTTCATCAGTAACGACTGCCATTTACCCTTGGTGACATCAAATGACCCAGCTGAGGTTCACTTCCTCAATCTTTACATGTGGCCCTTATTCCTGCCACCCTTAGATTGCAGGTTTGGAAGGCCGATATATCATGTTTTCATATGTAGTGAATATTGGAAATGGGTGCAAATAATCAATCAGAAGATGGAATGATGGGCATATTGATTTTCATGCAGATTATGAAGGAGAACCTGCAATGAACTCCCCTTATGTGCTATATTGTGCAAAACAAGCGGAAGATGAACTGGAACTAAAAAAACTAAAACTTAAAAATCATCCCTCCTCCAACACATTCCAATTTTATACTATTCTTCATCAACAGTTAGTGCAGCAAGGGCACTGGAAGGTAACCCCGATGCCACTTGTTGTCAGGGGAAAGTAAATGTTAAGGTGAACACAGTGATCACAGGTGTCACATGCAACCCAGTCAATGATCAATGTCACCTTCTTGTAAAAACATGTGTAAATAGTGTTACATAGAAATATATGGACAGGAATCGCAAAAATAGCGTCATAACTCGCTGCATGGCATCTGAAATAAAAATCAAGTTAGTTAGAAAATTATAATGAGTGAAAATGGTGTTCCATAGAAAAAATAATTTGGACACAATCGGGTAAATCCATAGATCTAGCTATATTTAGTCACAAAAACTTGGCCAAAAAAACCCCAGCAGACTATACACAGACTTTACAGAGGGTGGCCCAAATTATACAACTTAATACAAGCCTGGCGGAAATTGGTGCACTGACTGAGGATACAGAAAACACAGGAGGACATTTGACATTTTTGAATTTTCCTGGCACTAAAATGTATATCATGTATAGATCTTGACCAGTTGTACGTTTCCACCAAATGCCCCAATAGATCTCTAAACTGGAACTACACTATAGAGGTTAGAAAAATTACTGTTTTCCCGTAACAGTCGTAACACTGACAAATCAACAAGTAACAGCAGACTACACACAAGTTGACACAACGTCACAAGGAAGACTCAGGCCAAACATATGACACTGGATGATTTACTGATTGGTACACGAATGCACAGATTGCTCAAACAACAACATGAGTTCGATCACATGCGAATTAAGGAGGAACGGGGGCAATGCATTTAAGACTGCGGAAGCTTAACACACTGGATATCTAGGATTATTGACTAGGATGTCAGCAACAACAAACTCACATCTTCCTCCACGGCATTTTCTCCCCTTCGTTTGACAGGTACGATTTGCAATTTCAGTTTAACTGTGAATATGACTAATCTGGTAAATCGCAGCAGTTGTTCGTAGGATAGAACTAGACTAGACAATTTTTTTTCTAAACCAAATGCAGTAACAAGAAAATAACAAGAATAAAGCCGTCACAAAGCTTGAGCTTACCACGGCAGAGTAGAGCTTTAGATTGCCTTAGCCACGATGAATTTTGTCTGTCCGCATACAAACTGGCCACCTATATTATAACTCTCTTGTACAGGAGTCTAGTTTGATGAAAACAGGAAGCTGTTAGAGAGGGACGAATCTATTGCTTCTATAATCATGTTGACTCCAAGTACGTAAGACTCCGAAATAAGAGAAATCGAGTACAAACTAGACTATCCCGTCTCTGATATGAGGCTGGGGTGCTAGGTAATTAATGTAGCATAAGCACATGTAATGTGTTAGGGGCTATGGAAACTTGAAAATTTCACTTTATAACCATGAAACACTATTTACAGTGCATTTACATTTTACAATGATCGACAAAAGGGGGGCAGTAAGTCCTTTGTAAGAGTAAGGGACAATGCTGAAACCTGTCAAAAGATTGTGAGTCCCTGAAGTTCTACTGAGTCTGTGCAAAATGTCAAAATTTTGATACTCGTGTCGTTCAAACCTGCAAGTTGTATTGCCAGATAACTTCGGTGTGGAGAGCCGAACAATAACAGGCCTAATTGAAATTTATAAGAAGTAGACTTGGAACTCGACTCCAGTTGTTTGATTCGAGTTCAAAATTGCTGACTTGGAATTGACATTTAACTACTGAGATCGGAATTGCCCTATCCTGAGAAGCTCGCTGGCAGAGAAGGATCGTGATCAAGTCATTTGTTAGATCTAGATTTCAACGAGATCTGGCCTATACTCATCCTTCCAAAATAAGGAATTTGTCTTTGTCGAGTTGGTTCTTCTGTCGCTATGCAACAAACAAATTCTAATGACCCGAAGAGACCAAATAAGATCACAAGGCAAGTCAGAAATAATACATAGACTAGACTAGACTAGATCGGTACAATCACGGAATAGGACCGATCTTGTAGCTAAACCAATGACTAAATGAAATGTATTAATGCAAGAGCGGTCCTGTCCCAGGAGATAGCCACTAGATCTAGTTGGTATTATTAGACGGATCATCAGATTAATTTACATTGAATCATTGATAACATTGTCATTATTAATATTATAATTAGTTAGTTTTCAGTAAACTCCTTGGTGAACTAAGTGGAATAATCGGGAGGAATTCCATATGTGTGCCAGAAAGATTTCCGCATGCAACACACCGAACCAACAACATACCCTAACCCTAACCATAACCCAGTGTCAGGGTTAGGGTTAGAGTAGGGTTAGGATTAGGGTTAGGGAATGTTGTTGGTTAGATGTGTTCTATGCGGAAATCTTTGTGGCACACATATGGAATTCCTCCCGAATAATCTAGGGATAGGACCAAATTGATGGCTCATGAATGACAAAATGAACTGCATTGATGCAAGAGTGGTCCAGTCTTTAGTTTAGAGATAGCTAAGTAAGTAAGTCTTAATAAGATGATTCAAAATGTCTCTGTTCAGAGTCAGTCTCAGTCAAATTCAGACATAATTAAGACTCTGAATCTCAGTAAAGTGTGATCTTATTGAGGGTCACAGTATTTCATTCAAAGGTAGGCCAAGATTCAGCTGAGGATTTGGTTGTGCTTGGTCGGCTTGAAAGACGAGTGCGACTAAAAAAGGTATTCAAGGTGTCAACCCTGTAATGCTTACCAGTTCATACAGCCAGAGAACTTACAAAGAATAAGTAGATGATGATCTGACTTAACCAAATTGATCATTAGAAATATTAGGGATAATCTGGACAATGATTAGTTCATTCTGCTCCTTCATCTTATCCTACTGCCCAGTTTTAGCCTCAATCATAGCCTCTAAAGTTTGCTTCCTGGTTAGCACTGCCATATATTCCAGTCCTGTAATTGGCATTGTCTTGTTTAAGAATAATAAGTCAGTGAGGGACCAGACTAAACTGCAAGGGGGATAATACATGACAGATTGCGCTCACATCTATGATTTATCATGTGATCTTCGGTACTGAATAGGTGAATAGTTCTTAAAATGACATTAAGCCAATGACAAAATGACACTCAACTGCCAGGAAGGTTGTAGGGGTAGGGAGTTACTATACATTGCAATATATTGAATCAATATTTGATAATTGTTCGACCACCAATGGACAGAAGGAGAGAAAACTGCGACAGCAGCAGCCTATTCTTTTCCTTTCTCTGTCACTTTTTCCTCTCTCAGTGGCACAGCAGTTGTTGTGTTATTGAAGGCATCCTGAAACTTGTTATATCGAGTCACTGAAAGTATTTTACCAGGAATAAAGAGGACTCTTTGGGTTAATTGAGATTTTGGGTAAAAGCACTTTAGTGAATGCTACTGTATATATGTGTGCAGAAGTGGGGAGTGAGTGGACAGTTGCTTACTGAACACAGAGTGGGGTGAAGGGGAAGATGCCCAAGAAGAGCACCTGTTGATGTCCGCTCATTCCCCACTTTTGTTACTAAGTTCTTTGTTTCAATCATGTACTATATTGCACATGTATAATATATAATCATTTCAACTTCACAGGTATAAGGCCCAGCCTTCAGGGGGACCATCAGATGATCCCACACCAGACTATATGAATCTTCTTGGGATGATCTTCAGTATGTGTGGACTCATGATGAAAGTAAGTCTTCAGGAACTTATTTGGTGTCTTCCAGTAAGCTCTGCTCTATCTGCTTATCTCGGACCTTCTGATACCGTGATCATGTTTTCAAGTCTTCATTGAAAATTTATTTTGTTTTTCTGTCAATGTCTTCTTACCTCTGTGAGTGCAAATCCTTAATTATTAAACCTTTAACTTCACCGTTATTTGTTTTGATATCTTTCTCTCTCTCTCTTCACAATTTCAGGAAAGGTCAGATGAGTTGCTCATGACTGATTTAGTAAACATTGAAAAGCATGGAGCGAAAATCATCTCAGGTTTAAATAACAGTTATGATAACTACATAATGGTGCAGTCAAACTGATTCAGTTTAACCACTTTCATCAGGTAGTGTGATGTTGGTGCAACTACAGTGCAAGTTGTTTCCAAAACTCAACACCTGGGGACAACTTAGGAAAATTGTTAGCATGAAATTCTTGACATCATTTCCTCTATGAGGGTGTGAAGAAAGCTGAAGGAGATTCTTTGAATGGGGCAACCACTTTAGAGAACTTCAAATAATGTGAAGAGTCAGTCATTGAGATACAGGAGACTTTTGTATGTCTGCTAATTTCTTTTTAATATACTTTTAGAATGAATTTGCATTCAGCATTCAGTTCTTGATTACTGATAAATATTTAATGCATAATTAATGTACTTTTGCAGCTCAAATGGTGTGCATGGGTAGCAGTATATTGTTCATTCATCAGTTTCGCCAACTCTCGGACCACAGATGACACCAAACAGATGCTTAGCAGTTTTATGTGAGTTGGTCATTTGTTTTAGCTGAAAATGAGGAAGAAATGAATGGAATAAAAGGCTTGGTCTCAGCTATTGTTGTTTGTTTATTTCTATATATCTGTAGGTTAACAACAAGTTTATTAAGTGCCCGAACCACACAGGTGGATGATACATTGACAGGACTTGAACAAACTACAAACGATTATGACATGTTACTGTTACAGTTTATGCAGAACAATCTATACAGAACAACACCTCAGTGTATAGACATTAAAGTTATGCAAGTTTCTTAGCCTCTGTCAGTTTCTGACATTGAGGAAGACAGGTTTGACTTTGAGTGACTAAGGAGAAGATTTGGTGATTAGTTTATATACAGCCTAATCTGCTACTTGCTCCTTGATACTGTATAAACTTAGGGGTTGGCAAGTCCACCTAATTTACGTGTCATTGTAACATTTGTGATGCTTGTTGTTTGTTTAGGCTAGTGCCCCCCCCCCTCTCTATTATACGGCCCTGGACCGNAGTGAGTGTTATCTCTGATTGAACAATGGCTTAGCTTGAGGTGTGATGTCATATGAACATGACTGGCAGGCTGAAGCTACACGTTATTATGACAGTTCTTAATGGGAAATTTGGGTTGTATGGAATGTTTTGTAAGGCTAAATATTTTCTTACAGATTTCTTTACATCCATTAGAAAATGTACTTAGTGTTGACTCGCAGAAACACCCCTGTTGTGAAGAACTTCTGAGTCCCCCACCGAGTCATATTTTCACATGAAACCATAGACTCTCTCTCAATTGTTAATCAAGGCCTGTACAAGTGATCCGTTTCTTTGATTTGCCTCCAGGACAGCTGAATAAGAAAGAGTTGCATTTTTTCCTAATGATTCTATATCATCATATCATTTTTTTTTTTATCTTTTGTGCGAACAGGTGGGCAATTAACTCTTACTAACGAAATACTTTCCTTGCTACTTTTTTTTATCATGTACTGTAGTTGGAATGAGAAATATGCATTACATGGAACAAATGCCTGGGTCATGTGAATTTCATGAAAAGCATGTTAAAGTTTATTATGATGCTTGCAATCACATTCATCATGTCTGAAGCGAATTTCAATTTGGGCTCTTGTATTTTTCCAGGTTGTCAATATCAGCAGTAGTGATGTCTTACTTGCAAAATCCCCAACCAATGCAGCCCCCATGGTGATGCTATTTACTTCTGTAGCTGAATGCACGAGAGAATGTTCCACAGAGAATATGTATGCAGAGAGGGATTGATGATCAGTTGCATTTTATGTCATTTTCATGTGATGACTCATGTGTAAACAGCACTATCGTATTTATACGTCTTAACAATTCATGATAGGCCTCTCGCTGCAATGCTCCAAAAACCATTATGTAGTTCAAATTTTACTTTTCAGCATTTCATAACATAACTTCCCCTTCTCCTTAATGTGTTAAAATTTTAGACTTGATGGTTAGACATAGCACAAGTGCAGGAGTCCTGTAATACTTCACAATAACAATTACAAGATTGTTGCAGCAAAGTCTATATGTGATTTTTTAAGGAGGAAGGTATAACTTTTACATTTTATATATTGTCGGTGCAAATTTCTAAATATGTTGTTTCAAAATATGTTTGGCTGGATACAATGTAATGGGGTCCCTGCGTCCACTAAATGTATCAAGGCGACCAGTTGAAAGAAAGGACATTGTCATGTGGTCTAAACAGGGATTTAGATCTGAGGAGAAAACGAAACTAAATATTGAAGTCAGGAACCCTGGCTGAAACTTGGAAATCATTTTAAATTTCTGAACATGCAAGTTCAGGTATGGTTATCATCCTTTGTGATTCGTCCAGGTCTAAGCACAATTTTTTTTTTTTTTTAAAGTTTTAGAAATTGCACTTTCTGATCATTGAGGGAAGTCCTGAGGTTTAAGAATGTCACAATTACAGCAAAACTTACATCTACTATTAGGATAACCAATTACAAACAACCTATGTTGAGAGTTTGGATGTAATGCATGACATAACCATGAAAATGAGTTATTTGTCTCTCGTAAAATTTGCTGGACTGGACTTATATGTTTAAAAATTTGCACCAGTGATATGAGAAGAAGATAATCTCAGAGCTATTATGAAAGTCAGAGACAGAATACTTGTATTGCATGTATTGATAAAATATGAATTAAAAATGTTGATAACAGTGTCTTTGTGTTGGGAGATTTTGTGTTATGCTTTTGTGTTGAGAATTATTGTTGTTATCTAGGACAGGCAATGTTTTTGTATTGGGTCCATGACTGAAAACAACACAGAGTCAACACACTGTGGAAGCAAAAGAAACAAACTGTGTGGGTGAAAGACTTTTTACTTTGCTCAATACTAATACATGGCACAAATACATTTGGTATGAAACTGAATCATTCTACTTTGGAGCTCAGATCTAACACTGAGGTTTCAATGAGATCCACAAGGAAGAAAATGGGACTGAGGACAACGCAATCCACTCTGTATCGCACTCTGAAAGATTTTGGCATGGGAAAAGTAAAATGGCTCAGTACTGGTTTGCAGTGTGGGGCAAAATAGAGAAAAGCTTCACACAAATAAGTTATTAGAATTGACACAGCTGTTGTGAAACAAGCATGGCAAAGGAATGAAGCGACTGAAAACTTGCATGAAATTGTGGAAGTATACTGACTTCACAGCATAATCATATTCACTCTTGCTAGACACATACACCCAGAAATATTGTTCTGAAACAACATGGTTAAGGTAAGACATCAGCTGCATGACTCACTATGAAACAGAGGCCAACGTTTTGTTTACAAAGATTTCAATGACATTCCGCTCAATACTTACTGTCCATTTTGAAATCTGTAAAGTGTAATTCTTATGTGGAAAATGACCCCAGTGTTTTCTCCAGATCATATAAGTGGAGGGAGACATTTCCCCACTTGTCATAAATTTGAGGGGTGATTTGTAAATTTTCAGAGCAATTTCAGGTTTGTATCAAGTACTGCAAAGTTGTCCAGGAAAGAAATGGAGATTGGTGCACATTTAATGTATTTTTATGGAGGATTCTGAAATTTAAGGGGCAGATCACTTGATTGTGGGGTCTAGAGAAAACACTGTACATGTCAACATGGACAAGATCACACAGAGAAGATGAATATGCTTTCCTGAAGAGCTTCATACATTTTGATAACATTTATCCATAAGAACCATTCTATCTAAAAAGTATCAGCTTTTATGATAGTAATAAAGCATTTTTAATAGATAAAGCCAAAGCTCACCTAAAAATATGTATTATCTGATCACACTTCTGAAAAAGGCTGGCTAAATTTTAGAGCAGGAATGTTGCATTTCTGAGCAAGAATTCATGAAAATTACAAGTGATGTGATTAGCACTCAGATTCCCTTCCTATTCACAGCCTTACACATGAATGTTCTAAACACTAGGTTCTTGTCATTATCTACCAGGTATGAGTTTGCTCATACTACATAATAAAATAGCTTTCAACATGCAATAAAACGAAGCTCTGGCTGTTCAGACACACAGGAAGAAAATGATGTTTTACATGTGTAATGCTGTTGAAGATTCCTTACTTTATACTTCTAAAACAATAATCACTGGAAATGCTTTCCCAATTTATATCTGAAATCTGCAAGTTGGTCAACATACCACTGCTTAACACCCAGCAGGACATTACTTGCCACTATTCTAAGTGTGCCATCAGTAAAACTGAGAACTTAACATTGACAGCCATCGTCGACGGTTACACTCTTAAAGTTGACTTTTTCCTCTCTTCCTTTCAAAACAGCACGTATGTTTGAATTCAGCCAGTTCCACTTCTATCAAAATTAGCTGGTGGCACATATGAATAATGAAACTGCAGGGTATTACTGCAAGTATTCGAGAATATTTTGGATGACAAGTGGTAGACATTAGCTAGGAGTTAACAATAATTTTGTCCAGGAGGGAGTGAACTATAGCTCCAAACTGTGTTGTTTAACCTCTCTCTGAAGCATGAAAGGTTAAAAGATGAAAATATTCAAGACTGCAAGGTCACTAACCTTTTCCACAAAAGCTACTAACACTGACAGTGGCACGTTTTCAATGCATTAGTGCAATGTTTAGCACTTGCACTTTGGCAGCCAAACAAGAACTCTCTCATAAATATTCACATTTACTGTAGGTCAGCTGAGCACATGGAAGCTTATAGGTATACCAGCTGCTTTCCAAATGACCCCTTGCTCAAGTGCAATGAAGGTGATTTCACACATGCAAACACAATGAAATGTAAAAAATATTGCTTTTTGTTGTATAGCTCCACAAATCACAATCTGCAACATAGTTTAAGACCAAATGACTGTCAGCCTCAAGTTAAAATGTGGTGCGGACAAACTGATATGTAACACAGATAAAATGAGCGTCATGATTTCATCACCAAGAAAAACAAACCTCGTCTTGTAATACTGTTATATCCTTCACACCAACTCTGAACATTAACAGTGGAAATTGACAAAGCAAGAACTAAAGATATCTTTTTACCTATCTAGAGTACAAAACACTGTCATTTCCAATAAAACTTAAAAAGTAAGAAAAATGCCCATTCTCAGGAAATTTCTGGATCTCAGGGGAAATAAAAAAAAAGACAAAATTCACATCATCATTCCAGGCTCACAACACATTAGAAAAACTCTTTGGGAAATTTACAGCTCCATAGTTTACTTCAAATGCATGAACAAGCTGAAATTATTTTACAAATACTTTCTTGATAATCGCAGATATTGCTGCAAATTTTTTATTTTTTTTTTCAGTATGGAGATGTTTTCAAATTGCTGGTCATATTCTTAGAAAGTTTTGGAGTAACAAACAAGAACTCAAAGAGTTTCTGGAAAATCTATGACCAAAAAAAAAATGTAGATATTCAAGATTTTGAAGAAGTCTCACAGCTATATGTTTGAGAATGAAAGCAAAGGACAATTTACTCCATTAAGTTTTTCTGCACTGAAATCATTTCAGATTTCTTCCAACAGAAAAGGATTCTCTGTATCCTGTGAGGAAAATGTATAATTATGATCTCAGTGAGAACATGATGGATTTATACACCTCAAATTAGAAATTCATAACATTTTGGCTACTAAATCACATCCATGTTGGATAGTTGTCCAAAGCAAAGAATAAACAAGTAACACTATTTTTGTGGTTTGTGGAGACAATTCTTTTTGTCGTATGTGGAGAAAATTGTTTATCACATGATGAGGTTATGCCCTATCTTCATGTGTTCGACTAGATGAGGTCACTGAAAAAATAAAGTGAATGAAGAGACCTCAAATTTCACTGTGCTACGTTCTACAGTTGCTTCTGTTATCATTGTCCCTCTCTCTGTCATCATCGCTGTTACCATAAATTTCATTCCTACTGTTCCGGCTTTCATCAACAGTTGCTTCCTCGTCATCACTTGCAAACCTGTTATCCACAATAATATTGTCGGTGAACCTGGAATCACTGGTATCCACCACTGTAAACCTATTGTCCAATTCCTCTCCAGATCCCAATTCCATAATTTCCTGTTCTTCCTCGTCTTCCAGATTCCCAGCAAGCTCGTCCCCTATAACGTTCCCACTACCTGAGATTATATAATGTTCATCGTAGTCTTCGAAATTGTCATCATAGAAATTTTCACTGTCTGAATGCCCTTCATGGTCAGAATCGCCTTCATCATTCTCGTGCTCATCATCACTGGGGACATATCCATTGGCAAACACTTGGCCAATGCTGTCTCCTGAGCTGTTTGGGGTCAGACCCAATCTGTTTTCATGTTGTTCAGGGCCTGAAAGTGGACTACCCCGCGATACAAATCTGTTGAATGACTCATGTTCACGAAGAGCAGATTCAATATCTGCGGCATGAGGGAAGCTTGTCTCCCGCCTGCTCCCTGAGGATCGGGCTGGTGGAATGGAACTATCACTACCCGAACCTACCTCTGACAGCCTGCTGGTCAAATGACGATTTATGTCATCCAAGCGACTCTCAAATGTGGATCTTGTATTACTGTCATGTGTTGGGGAGCTCTGGGAAAGAGCCTCTCTTATGCTGGGTCCTCCAGACAATGAACTGGCTCGATTCAGAGTCAATTCTCGCAAGATGTTGTCCAGTCTGTACACCAAATCACTCCTGTTTTCTGCAGATGATCTTTGATTACTGTCTGACCCTTGTTGTGAGAGAGCCGAGCTGATGGAATATGGATTATCCAGGTGCCTTAATCCTCCAAGCTGCTGCAGTAAGTTGGACTGATCAGTGGAGGGAGTGCCCCGCCTAATTGCATTGCTTCTTTCTAGCCGTGATCTCAGGTAACTGGAAGTGTCTCTGGGGCGGTTGCGCTGCCAGCGGGACTCCCCCGTGATGCGATGTGCTTCAGAAGCTGGAGCAGAAGGGCTGAGGAAACCCACAGATTCGAGGTAAGAGTTTGGCAAAAGTGGGACAATGTTGAAAAGGGGTGGAGATGCGCTGGCTCCTGACTGACCACTTGTTCCTTGACCAGATCCAGAGGTGGCACCATCCCCTGCAGCCTGCGTGCCACTCAGGGCTGCCTCCAGCGAAGATTCATCCTGGCTGACTATAAGAATGTTGTTGACAGTGTCATCATAGCTGTGCTCCATTTCACATGATTCTGATCTCTCTTCCTCCTCATCTGCCTCCTGAAAGGTGCAAACATATGATTTGCTAATACCACATCACAAATTCGACAATGTGTAAACCTTGAAAATATGTTATGAACATGTCAAAGATCACAAACTGACATTAATGTCTTTACTTCACTCTATTATAAAACAATTAAACAAGAATCAGGAGATTTAAAAAAAAGGATGCAATCTGCCTTATGAAATATCAAATGAGTTCAATAACATACTAAATCCTGCTGGGTAGCAAGTTAACTGGTAAAAAAGATGAGAAGCAGTTGCCTTCTTTCAACTTACTGGTAAATTATGAGGAAGGAAATAAAAGAACAGATTACAAAATTGCTCTTGTCAACGGTATCAGTGAATGTAGACAAAGCTCAATCTTCATGCAGATACTTTGGACAAAATCTTTGTGACGAGTTTATATCATCTCACTCAAACATTTTCATGAATAATGTTTTATCAAATCTGCCTTACCTGCAGCTGCTCATCATCCTCCACCCACTCTCCCAGTTCCATAGCGATGCGGCGGTAACGAGATTCTCTCAGGACACCTTTGGCCCGCAGAGTTTTAGGATGATCAGGCCCCATGATTTCCTCGCTAAGACGAGCCCATTTTTTGAAATACTGATAAGACCTTCTGTAATCCTGCAAAGAGATAAGAAAGTTTGCGGTACAAACATATGTTTACAAATCCACCGTGAATCAGTGTAATAAATTTGCCTCAAGTACTTGAAGAAAGCTATATCTACCCGTTGCTTTGATTTGTCTGGTTATCAATTTAAGCAAACAAATTACTGCAAGTAAAGCCTTGTGAGACCTAATTCTTGCAAAACGGAAAAGTGAGAAGCACAAAACATTTTGCAGCTAACGAATCAACTTATGTGGAAAGTATCTTGAGGTATTTTTAACATTAAACTGCTTGAAAAGTTAATATTGAAGAGACAGATTGAAAATAACCTAATGCTTCAAATCTGACTGCCCTTGTGAGTAACCGAATCTAGATACTTTATGTTGCAAAATTGCTAACCATCAGACCATAGCGGCTGCTAGCTTTATGGCAAGTTAAACTCTGTGCACAGCTAACCAATTCTATTCCTAAGCTGTGTCATCTTACTGATCAAAGATTAACCTCAAAACATTACAATACAATCACTTTTCCTCTTATTCAGTGATGGCAGAAATGATTCCCATTCCCAACACCATGCCCCCTTCCCATCACAAAATAATAGAAATGTGATCTGTATACAAACAAATCCAGTACAAGTACATCAAGCTGTGCATATGGTTCAACACAGGTAATTTCATGAGAGCTGGAGTTTACCTTATTATCTTCATACACAATTCCAATGTTGATGTAGAGTCGAGAGGTGAGAATATGAAGTTCTCCATACATCTGCATGCACAACTCCATGGCCTGGTTGTACAGCTGTGACAGAAAAGGAATGACACTAGCAATCATGAACACAAAAGGTTGAGCATAAGAAGCAGGAGATGCCTGTGGTTACAGGGACAACCCATAACAAAACTGCCTTGTAACTTCTGGGGGTGCCACCTACTTGTCAGAAAATTCTCTGAACTATTTGAGTTCACAGACATCATTGCATTTGGTTGAAACATATCTCTATATAAATGAATGCATACAATATGAATGTTTATTGGACAGAGCCAGAATTTCAAGGCAAGCTACCCACCAAAAAAAAAAAACAAACGAAGACCCTCCCCTCACAAAATGATGATTTTTGAGCCAAGCAGTTTCTCAGACTTACAATATAAGATCACAATATTGGAGAAAGTNAAGGGAAAGGTGTGCGGGAGTGCCGTAGTGATGGGCAAGGGATCATTTGTGTGGCTCTATTAAGTCAGCGGGAGTGGGGTGGTGTAGTGATTGAGCATGCAGAGCGACCTGGCGGGTGGTGGACTAGGTCAACACAAGCTGCGATAAATTTTATTGCGTCGAACATGACGCGTTGCGCACAGAGTGACGTGGCGGGGCGATAGGTAATAGCAGACTGGCAATAGTGCCGCTCCTCATTTCTTTCTTTTCCTCGAGTAACGTCAAACAAATCAGGATTACACTTATGCACCGAAGTTCGATCTACTCTGACGAAATCAGGTGATTTTCCTCTTCTGTTCATTAAATTCAGTTTGTTTGTCATGATTTTATGTGGAACGTCGGAAACAGGGAAGGGTGGTAATTCTAATTATGTTAAGATCAGAGCAGATTAGTGTCGTGTGGTTATCTCCCCTTACCAGTCCCTCTAGTCGATGGTAATTGTGAAAATATTGCCGTCACGGGAATCTCAAATTACGGAAATCTCGAACACTTTTTTCGATCCCGGAGAAATTCGAGTTTTCTGTGCTCGACTGTACATGAGTTCATAGACATTATTATATTTGGTTGAAAGATATCTCTATATAAATGAATGCATACAATATGAATGTTTATTGGACAGAGCCAGAATTTCAAGGCAAGCTACCCACCAAAAAAAAACAAACGAAGACCCTCCCCTCACAAAATGATGATTTTTGAGCCAAGCAGTTTCTCAGACTTACAATATAAGATCACAATATTGGAGAAAGTGATTCTCTGATCTCTGAGAATTCTCTGAAAGGGTGGCATCCCTGGAATTCAAACAGTTCTCCACAAAAATAGTGCCACCATAAAATTCAGCTATTACAGAATAAAAAGAATAATAACAGCATCCATTCTTAAAGGCACCAGAGGGGGGAAAAAATGATCAATTCTGACATTAATTTGCACCAACTGGAGCTTCCCAGAGATGGAACTTGCAGAATATCTACCTCACATGTAACTTTTAAATTATGTCATGGGCACACCAAAAATTTGGACGGAGCTGCACCATACTGAGAGAAAATGGATCCATTCTGATTACAATTCCGTTTAAATGTGATTCCAACCATAATCTTAAGCTGAACTTACTTTGAGCTGCTCCATACTTCCTCTAGGAGCCAGGACACCCTTTGTCATCAGAGCCTCAGCATAGTGGCCCATGTCATTCAGCTGGAGATGGAAAAAGAAAATACAGTAAACATTTCTGAACATATAGAACACTTCACTAGCATGGCTTAGCTAGAATCCTCAGCCAGTTTCTACTATAGAGAAGCAATTCTGAAAAATCACAGCAGTAGCCTGAGGATAAGGTTATTATTCTGTTCTCACAATAACCATGCTGGCAGTAGGGACGTGAATGTTGCTGACTGCTAGTGAACATCACTTGTAAAATGGTAATGGCATTGTATCCTGTTCTGAAATCTGAAAAAGTTAATGATGATCTGGGGCTGTACTCATACCAAGCCACAGTGCTAATACTTACTTTAACTAGTCTCTTCAGTAGAAGTAAAACAAATAATTTATTTGAAAGTTAATTTCTTGTGTAAGATTGTAGTCACTCTAGCATTAGTTACTTGTGTTGCACATACAGCCCCGAGTCTGTTGGGGCAATAATTATGTGCAGCTGAGCAAGTCGAAAGGTTTATTTCCAAGGTATTAGATGTACAAATCTCACTGTTGACTTTATTCCTAAGGATAAATTCACTCAGGTTACCTCCATGAATATTTTGAGGGCTCTGTCAATGTACTTGTTGCCCTCAACCACAGCATCAGGCCCTGACAACTCAGAACCTCCACCACAGGCGTCCCAACTCTTCATGTTAAACGCCAGCCTCATGAGGGACATGCCCAGTTTGAACTGTGGACGAAGAAAAATTTGTAACCTGATCTGTCATAAAATAAATTATATCATTTTCCCTTTCATTGTTGCATCCTCCTTAGCACATCCCCTCTTCTCCCCCTCCACAAAAAGTGCCAAATGTCATTAAAGTTTACAAGATTTAAATCACTTCTTACCCATACTGAATATTCTGAGGGCAACCATACTAGGCCCTTGTATAAGTACAGTGGAACCCGCTTAAGCGGGACGGCTCCGTTCCCGACAAATCGCCCCCCTTAAGCGGGCGTCCCGCTTAGGCGGACTATCCATTATAAAGTGATTTCTCAGCTAGTTTGTGCGTTTCATCCAAGTTAAGGGATATCATTACTTGTTGCTAGTGAGATGTGACAACGGAGTCAGATTTAAATTGTATCTATACTGATTAAAATATACTTATTGCAGTCTAACTGCAGTTTCAGTAGACTTGCAGAGCATATTATTGGTCATTCTTTGCGAGAAACGGGATTTATGGTTGGCTTCAAAGAAGCACCTAAGCCTTCTCACCACTCTCCTTTGAAAATTCAAAAACAATTTCTTTTAAAGACCGGGACATGTCTACATAGAGGGAAAGAAATAATACATGTTAAAATAAAACTGGAGAGAATATGAAAGGTCTAACATCTCTGAAGTCGAGATGTTCGCCGCCCCCCATTCAAGTGATCAAAAATAATTTGGGATCAAATTTACATGATCGTAAACACCAGCAAAGATAAGCGCCACACTTCTCGCTCCACATCTGGCCAGAGCACGACGTGAGCGGCGTGTGTCAAAAAGCCTTTACGCAACACGAATGATGGTCAACCCTGGCTGAGTGTTGTGCAATTGCGCAGGTAAGGCTCTTAAGTGTCAATCACTGCCTAAGCTGAAGAAAGGATAAAGTGTGGCTGACAGGGGGCGGGGCTTACTTAATCTTGATCCGTTAATGCTTGCGCGGGTTAAATGACCAGCGGCTAGGATGTCCGCTCTGATTCGTCCATGCGTGCGCAGAATGGTCAACTATCTGACAGAAGGCTATGGGGAGGTACTGTAGTGTCAATCACTTCTCACGTAACGTAAAGTGGGGTAATCAGGGCCATCGGTACAAGCTTCTTTGTAGCTCTCAGGTTTTCAGCTGATGGGCAAAGGTAAGCAAGCACTAAGACACAGTACGATAGTGACAATTTGCAGCATTCCTGTCAAAAACAGCGTGTATATTATGGAAATCTGGCTCCAAGTCGTCTCGCTTAAGCGGGTTGCCGTCCCGCTCACATGTATAGATTTAAATAGCAAAAATTCCGTTCCCCAGGCATTCGTCTCACTTAAGCGGGCGTCCCGCTCACGCGTGTCCCGCTTAAGCGGGTTCCACTGTATCTATAAACACAGAAACACTTGGTTATCAATGTCCTCACTGAGACGCTTTCTTTCAGCTGTAGTTTTTCTGTGAGAACTTTTTTTTTTTTCGAACTTTCTTTTTTCATATTTTTTTTT
>JAWQUT010000035.1:2949817-3025352 GCA_033807755.1 Ellobium chinense
GGGGGTTGTCTCTCTGGACACTGTGTCCCATTAATTCTCAGCCACAGTTATTGTCAAATGATAATATGAAGTTAGAGGAGGGTGGATAGACAAATTTAAGTGTGAATAGAGCTATATGATGACCTGATGAGCAAAGAACTATTTTTTTTTTCAAACTTTAAAACTTCTCCTCATTGCTCACACTGTTCAATTTCCCAGTTCTGATTTCATGCACCAGGGACATCAACTGTAAGACTGTGCTTGGAAAGCATCACTTAAGAGCCTCAATTATTTTTCTTTGGTTTAAGTTCACTTTACTAACGATTGCTAAACAACCCCACTAAGCAGAACTAAACTGTCACTGACCTTATGATATGAGCCAGGCAAGGTTTTCCTGATATGTATCGACTTCTTTGCATAGTGGATGGTTTTTCGTAAGTCTGGCAGCTGACTTCTAGACACAAAGTCATTCAACTTCAATTTCTGTCGAGAGAGAAAATAGGACATGATTACTGCAATCAAACACATCCTATGTAAATTACGTAGGTTAAAGCATGAGCATTTTGTATATTTTCACAAGCAGTAGCAGTAGACTGACAAAGGTGTTACTGTAAAACCCAAATTGATGTTGCAATGTCCCACCATTTTGTAGTGTTGTATACTTCTGTAATTACATTTTCCTGATGCCAGTTCTTCCACTAAATTCATATTTTGCATTATGCTTACATCATTTGTCCAGACAAGTCTCAAAATATCTTTCTAATAAATAACACTGGGTCAGCATAAAATAATCCTTCACTGAAGAATATGATGACTCTATCTAAGAAGATAGCTCACACTGCTTAGTCATCGTCCTCACCTCATCATAGATTTCTGACATGAGTGCATACAGCTCCACCATTCTGTGAGATCGAGCCCCAAGCTCCTTCTCTTCTATTTTCATTGCAGTCTTCAACAACTCTAGGGCATCTTGGTGTTTGCCAGCTTGAATCCTGTGAAACATTCATAAGCCACAATTACTTCTGTTTGTAATAAAATATATCACACTGCCACCTCAGGTTACAATACAACTGTCTTATGTCCACTTAGCAAAATCATCAGACATTTCCAACGTGGGCTTGGGTTAAGGTTAAAGCCAGAGTTAGGTGTAGGATGGCTCAAGGGTGCTTCTCTTCCTTAACCCTGATCCAAAGATTAACTCAAGTACACACTGAGAGAGTTTCAGGATTTTGCCAAATGAACACAGAACAAGTGTGAACTGAGGTGATACTAAGCAACAGAGTCAGGTGAAATAAAATATTAATGTTGTAATTCATTACTGGATTTAAAGCCTCTATCAAAAGCGATGGGTGACATTTTTGTTTAAAGTTTATTTAAAGACATATTTAAAGCATACACATCATAACCTCCGTTGGGAACACACAGCTCTTGTGCTTCTTTAGGCATATCAATCATTATTGTGATAATACTGCCTCTCTCTTTTCATAACCTTTCCTTGTGCTTTCCTTTCAGTATTTCAGGAATGAAGCAGGTCAGTCTAGTTTGAAATTCAGATTCAGATGTTTCCATGATCAGCAAAAGGGACAGACTTGTACATGGTCTACACTCTTCTCTAAGAGAGCTCTTACAGCCCATCAGCTGACATGCAGATCTGAAGTTGATCTGTATTCTTTCTTATCACATAGCCCTGATGTTCTGAAGCCACCCTTTTTTATATCAAGTTCCTTCAGCCTCAGTAATGACCTCAGTTTCAGTTCTTCCCTCTCCTCATTCTCTGCAGTATCTTTAACACAAAGTCCACCTTGCGGTGCTTTGATGCAGGAAACCTTTACTCAATACCGGTACTCACGTCACTCTGCACACTTTCTCGTATCTCAGAGACACTGCTGCTTCATTTGCAGAGTCAGCTTCTTCAAACTTTTTCAAAGCCGCCTCATAGCTGGAGATCATCTCTGAAATTGGACCAACCTGCAGTATAAGAAGTGAAACTTACAGTTGATTCAGATGACCAGGATAAACAATGCATATGTATGGAGCTGCTTTTCAATGAGCAGAAATGTTTTTGTCCAAATCGCAGAAAATTTTCAGGAAAGAAGATACTATAATAATTATTACCCTTAAGAAACTGATAGGTGTAAATTTTGAGAAGAATGACTCTCTAAAAATAGAATGAAACATAAGTTTTTCATTCGTAATTCTTTAAAACTTGCGCATACAGCTTACTTGGTCAGGTCTCCTTAATTGTGCTGTATATTCTCTTCTTATGCCAACTTTTTGAAACAGACCCATTTAACTCAACCATACCAGAACAGCATAGCAACACAACATCAGTGTGTCACTGTGGTTTGAAAGGATGGAAAGGTTTTTGACAGTAGTTTTGGCTGAATTCCCCTGTGTTCATTCAATGACAGATCAAATCCAACAAAAGCTTTGCAAAAAAAATCCATATAGGCTAAAAATGTCTCAGTAACTTGTGGGAAAAGGCACCACTAAGGAAGACAAAGCATACACTTTCCTGTACCATCTCCACCCTCAAACAACACTAACCTTCCTCCAGTAAGCCATAAGTTGTGAGCTATATTCCTCATGGTAAAGTCTGTCGAAAACCTTCCAGTCACACAAACACTGAGCCAAGTGAAATTTGTCATCCAGACATGCCAGGTGATAAGGATATTCCTCCACCATCCTGGTCACATCACAGTGGTAGCGGAAAAACTCTGCCAGCTTGGAGTGCCAGAAGAAGTAAGTGCTGGATTTTTCTTGTTTGCCTTTTGACGTCTCATCATCGGAGATCACGGTTAAATATCTACAAAACAAATATCTCTTTTATATAACAGCCTCTATAACATATTATTTCACTATGATTAAAATTCTAAAGACTGGTAGAGAACTACAAACGCATGCCCATGCCTTCAATCAGGGGACTCCATTTTAATACAGAATTACTGCCTATCATAAAAACGAGAATGAGCAGAATGAACATGTTAGACTATGTTATCCTCATGATTAACCATATTCTTCAACAATACAGGGTCTCTGGATTGTGTTCAAGAACTATCCCAATTATGGGGCTGGAAAAATCAACTAGTTTCCTGCACTAGTTCAGCCTGGAAACACATAAAAAAAACAACTCAGGGCTATACCTTCCCATTAGTTCAAAACAGGACCATAAATACAAGACCAAAATTAATGGTTAAGCAAAATTAAGAGTGATAAGAGGTCATGAAAGCTGTGAGAAGCAATGTTTGGAAATGAGAAGGATACCAATGCTGAAAGCCTAGATCTTTAAAGGTGCCCCTCTTTAATACTGCAATTCAAGTCACAGGCCTTGCAAGGATGCCTACAGCCAAAGGCAAAATTTTCAGACATTATGATTGTAATATGGGTCTCTGTTCAAAACTGAAAACTGTTTTATCATTCTTCCTATTCCCTCTTTTATTATGCATCTGCATTTTTTTTTTCATTTTCCAAAAAATATTTTCAGCATTCTGCCATCTCTGACCTTGGTTAAGGAAATCAACTGCACTTGTCCTTTTTACAGATCTAAAGCTGGCAATAGTAAGTTAACAGTATAGAACACCTCTTGTATCAAAACTTTCCCAATCCTTCAACCTGCATAAGCAAAGATGTAAATTACCAAACAATGATACTACATAATCAGCCAGCTTAACATTAATAGTACGGTATAAAGAATTTCGAAAAACACACACTTGATACAAGATCTTTTCTGTTCAGTGGATTTGCCTTGAATCAGATCAAACTATCCTCACATTAAAAATAACCTGAGTGATTTAGAACAGGACATTCTGCATACTGGAACCCTGACTGTGCACAGCGGGAGAGTTCATTTCTTGCAATGCAAAACTCTCACATCTGCCCTATATTGTTGAAATGCATGGGCATGAAGTTCTTAGAAAAACTGAATCGTGTGTAGACTTTTTCTTGACATGAAGAAAAGTTTGAGCTTGCACGAGAATTCACATACTATCATCAGAATATGCTTAAAATTCTGAACATAATTCCAAACATAATTCACATAATGTCATCAGAATATGCTTAAAATTCTGAACATAATTCCAAACTTTGCATTTGACCAAATATGTGATAGATGGCATTTAATGTCTACATGAACAATATGGACCTGAACACTCCTAGAGCTGGCTTACCTTTTTCTTACAGCTTTGCTCAGAGCCCGATGGTAAAAATCAAGCCTGCCTTCCCTGCTGTCACCATAGGGTCTCAGGAATGGCTGGAGGGTCTGGTATACTCGATTCCATCTATCATCACTTAAAATTCCCTTTTCTTTGTTCTTGTCTTTTTCTCTGCCTTCAGTTTCTTCTGCAGAATTTACCAAAAGCGCTTTATTAAAAAACTGTCACAGATACAGTACTATTATGACATACTGAATGTGTCTGACCATTTTCACAATGAAAGAAAGTAAAAGTTTGACAGGTTAATGATGGAAACTATAAGAAAGAGAGAGTACCACATGAAGGTTGACAGCTGAAGGTTGAACCCAGTTTAATAAAGTTAAACCTGGCTGAAACCCAATTTCTCTTTCTTTCCAAATTAAACCTAATTAGAGCCACTTTTCCCTTTCTCTTCAAACAAAGTTAAACCCAGTTAGAACCCAAGTTTACCTTTCTCTTCAAAAGGGGAAGGAGGTTTGATAGTGGTGTCATCTGCCAGGAGCTGTCTCAATTCTGTCTCATTAAGCCCAGCAGCTGATGCTTCCAGCAGACATAACGTGCCGACTAAGAGATCTCCCTCTGAGCCTGTCTCAAGTCTGTGTAGCAGCTCATCAAAAAGCCTGTAACAGGTACAAATACAGTTGACTTCACTTAACCACCACCGGCTTATTAAGATTTTCTGCTAACTGCAAATATTTTGCAGAAAACAATACACTATATAAGAGTTGACAAAAAAAAGCAATCTTCAGTCTCTTTCCTCATAGGTTTTTACAGCTTATGGATTTTTAAGCACCCATGGCAAACTGCAGGATTGGCAAATCTTCAATGGTGAATTTCAGGACTAATAAAGCTACTCTACACTTTGGTGTACCACTCCCATAACTTGCAATTGCAAAATTTAACAGGAAAAATAAAAATGCTGTCTTCAGCTTGATATCTGCAGATGTTTGAAATCTTTTCACATGATAGAGAGGGGAAATTACTGATAGAATGTTGAAAATTCAGTTTTGAACTAAATAGCAGTTATAGAAGCGTTGCAGTAAGTCCCAATGCATCATAATATGGCTCTTTACCCCTTTCCTTCATACTTACAGAAGTAAACTATCTGGCAGTTTATCAATCTTTTCTGTGACCTTGCCCTCTCCCTCCACCAGCTTGATCTCCTGACATGCCAAAGTCAGCCAGAGTGGATTCTCTGAAGACGGCTTGTTCAGCAGGCTTTTCATCTGCTGGTTGGTCAACTTCCTGTGGTTGTACTTGTATAGAATCTCTTCTATTATACCCTGCAGGGAATAGGATGCAACAATGGAAATTAGTTAGAGCTTCTAGTCTGCCTGCGCATGAACCACTTGAAAGGGTTAAACTTCCATGAGGACTTCTCCAGAGAGTAAAAAGCTTGAAGAAAATACAAGAGTTCAATATCCTGAACTTTCAAAAACTTTCATGGATGACAAGAAATGGGCACTGAACTTTTTAAAATGAAAAAAAAAGAGTGAAAAACACACAAGATGACCCTTGTTCTGTTAACTCCATATGACTGCAAAGTTTGTTTTATCATAGCAGTTTTCACAAAAAGTAGTATTTTCTCGATAAAACTTGAAAGCACTGCCATTTCAGTGAATCTTTGTCCATGCTTCTGTGTAGCTGTCATTTTATGTTGTGTGACAGTGGCAGGAGCTATCAATCACCTACAACACTGAATTTTGCAAAAAACAAAATCTCTCAATTAGTTTCACACAAGTGTGGTTTAGGAATCAAATAAAGAAGACAGTGACTTGCTACTTCACCTGTTTTGATGTGTTATCCAGTGGAGTCACACTAATCTCAGTAGGTTTTGTTTCTCTGCTTAGCAGTGCCTTGTGCACCTCTGTGTCAGTCACCATGGCCATGATCAGGCGTACCTGTGGGGCCAGTTTCCTTGGCACCCAACTGATGATTCTGGCACCATGCTCCTTAGTAAACTGGTAGAGGAAAACAATTCTCAATATAGTGTTTCAGCAACATGGTTGTATTTCACCTTTCAAACCTGATATTCAGATTCATAACCTTTGTCAGAGTTAACTTTTATACAGGCAACATTTACTTTTAGATAAGATACAACTTTCACTTTTGATTCCAGCAAAAATATACAGTACAATATACCGTCAATATATAGTACAAGTATAAAATACTTAATTAGACACATTTATTACATTATAATACTACTCTACACACATACACCCCACACGCACTACACAAAGGTATTGCTAGACATACCCAAGACTGCAAACCCATTCCTCCTCTTCCACACACATCCCCATATCTCCACTTGTACTACTCACCCTACACCCTGCAAAATCCATCTCTTGTATCTCTCTCTCTCTCTCATACACACACATATATGCACCCTTACATACAGGGAGAGAGAGAGAGAGAGAGAGAGAGAGAGAGAGAGAGAGAGAGAGAGAGAGACAGAGAGAGAGAGAGACAGAGAGAAAGAGAGAGAGAAAGAGAGAGAAAGAGAGAGAGAGACAGACAGAAGAGAGAAACAGACACAGAGAGAGAGAGAGAGAGAGACAGACAGACAGACAGAGACAAAGAGAGAGACAGAGAGAAAAAGAGAGAGAGACAGAGAGAGAGAAATAGAGAGAGAGAGAGAAAGTGCCAAACAAAAATAAATAAAGAACTAAAGATGGAAGCGGCCTTTATGGACCTAAAGACACAGTAGCTACAACCTTAAACTTATAAAAATGATTCAGTTTAAAAGCAACACAAGAATTCACTGTTGTCATACCTGGTCTGCAGCATCTAAAAATATTATGAGGGGATCTGTGTTGAGATTGGACAGCATGCTACAGCACATCTGGGCAGCCGAGTCCAAGTCTTTGGCACAGTTGGAATTCTGAGAACCAATAATGTAGCATCATTTATTGTACATGATAGCAAAAGATGTCCTCTGACAAATAACCCCTGAAAGATAAAAACACATGATCACAGAAAATTGGGTTATTGCAGATTTCAGTTTCATCACTTCCACATGCCCTTTTCCTAGCCTGTTTCCTCAAGTTGTCATTCTAAATATGCTGGACCGTGTTTGCTTGAAGTTTTATTTTCATTCTGGCCCTCATAACTGCAACTGTGGCTTTTTCTTGACTGGTTCACTGTTTATGCAGATTAATGCAGACATACAGATTAACGCACTGCCTGTTTTAACTTTGGCTTATCAGTAAAGTGAAGTGAACACCATTGTTCAACTTCTATAATGTAAACCTAAATCAACCTTACCAAGGTTTGTAAACACTGTTTTTCACTTATTATATAATAAGCAAAGCAGCCCACAAGTTTGTTCCTCCTTCATACAAAAATTTCTCCATCTTTCTGGTTGTGCCCTCACCTTTTTGGTCATGCCAGTTTCTCTCAGCAGTCGCTTTAGCATCTGTTCCAGTGATGTGGATCCTGGCACAGCTCCCACAAAGTGGTAAAACACCCTCCACCTGCCTGACTTGTCCCTGTGATCACATGAAAGAAACCAGTATTCATTCAGTAATAATCAAACCAAGGCCATACTTCTTATCAATATTAATAAACCCTGCCGATTAAACAAGGTGTTTTATTAAGGAAATAAAGTGATTCATAAGAAAACTTTATACCAAACCTTATAAGGTTTCCTTTCTCTCAGACTCTCTATTGCTCTTACCAGCATCTGTCCGATCAGTAGGTCAAAGGCACTTGAAAAGAACGTTGTGTAAATGTCAACTCCTGATTTCATAAAGTTGTGTGTTCAAATCTGACTAACAGAATATATACTTTGTTGCAACTGCTGTGCTCGCTCTATTTAATCTCCTCATATTTCACTGATTACAAATAAGATTAGGACATATTCACAGCTGACCAACAGGAGATTGTGTTCACATCAAAAGAAAATGGTGCCGTGTTTAAGATTTAGTTCTTTGAAATTTGATTGGACTCTTGATTTTGAATTTTATAAATGTCACGACTGCACAATCCGCTGGAAAGAGACTCTTTACAAGTGTTAGGCAGTTATAAATTTCAGGAACTCAGGGATGAGTGGGTGGGACAGTTGTTTTCATATTATCTGCTGATCCTATAAGCATGTATTTTGATCGCATACAGGTCTGACACAGATTGTATGGCTGTTGTCCTTGCTCTGTGTTTTAAGGCATGTGTGGCTTGAGAAAAGATGTCTGTGATACTTCAGGTTTCCTGTCACTTACCCAGAAGCTTGGAGGTCTCCTTTTTCTATTTTACTAAGGATGGTCTTGGCAGCCAGACACATCACTGAGGTTTTGCCAGAGCCAGAGGCCCCTAACAGTATGAGTGGTATATCCCTCTCTTCTTTCATTATATAGTTTTCAATCTGGAAAATAAAAAAAAACAACAGTGAATCTAATGAAAATGGCCTTTACTACCAAAGAAATAGATATACTGCTTGGGAGAATAAGTATTGGTAATCAATCTCCACCCATAATTATATGTGATATGCAAGGCAGCAATAACACTTTTTCAAGGGTAAATGTCATCTTACTCAACACACCTCTTCAATAACCAATTCCTCTCAAAATGCCCACATTACAGATGCCTCCTAAATCAGAGCACAGAGGATGACAAGCTGTGTATAACATCCCATTTGGATATGATCAACATGCCCAATGCCACAGAATCCCCTATACGTTCACAAACGGATGCATGTCAATATTTATCACTTATTAAAAGTCAAACCTACCCACAAACAATGTCATAGAATAAGATATGTGAACAACGTGTAGATTCTGACTACATTCCACTCTCAGATTTGGAAAAGCTGGTTATACTGACAAAAACTCTTCAACATATGCATGATATGCAAAGAAGTTTAACACAAGAAAGTAAAGCTGCATTAATTGCAATATATAACCTCACACCTTCGTACTATGTATTCATATTCAAAGCATTATAAAGTCTGAATAGTATAATGGGTATCGACATTTGGAATGAAATCCTGAAAGCAACAATCTACCAACCTGTAAGACGAGGTTATCTCTTCCTAAAACACACTTTCCTTTTGACTGCAGGAATTCAAGATGGGCAGACTTAGCAAACTCATCAGGATGGCTGGCTAATAGTCTGTCTTCCCCGCAGTAATCATATGCAATTCTGTGCTCTACAAAGTCAATTATCTGCAGAATTTAAAGCAAATGTTAACATGAATAAATATACTAAAATTTTAATATCAATTAAAATAGATCTGAGACCTTTCCAGAAACTGTGTTATGTGATATAACAGAACATTTATATCATTAGAATGATGAAATAATAAAATAATGTGGACACTTAAATGCTGCAATCAAGTGAGTCATATTTATGCAGACTAAAGACAAAATAAGAAACAAACTGTTTTTGAAACTAAAAGCATAAAACTGTTCAGTCCGAGTCTATACATTACTATAAGACCATATTATCTATTCAACAACTTGATCTTGACAAAGCTTCACGTTTATGTGAGCGCAAACATATTTTAAATATTGTGATGTAAACATCACATTTCTTGCAGCTTACAGTATATTACATAAAGTGGAGGGATATATGAAGGATGTGGGCCAGGGGACAGCCAAGATTTGGGATGGTTGGCATCGTTCAGTCTAAAGCTAAAATATGAGCATTACATCCCGGAAATTTTAAAGAGAAGGCCTAGGTCTGCAAGCATGCTTGGAAGGAAAAGAGTTTTAGGGGAATGAGGGATGAGACAGGAGATCCCAAGGCTCCAACAAGACACTGTTATAATACATTATTTTCACACCTTTGCAACAGACACTACTGATTCTTCCACAATGTAGTAGATCAGAAGAATGCCAGCAATTCACCACTTTCACATTTATAACTTAGGATGAATGTTCATTAACTTGAGATGCTTTAGATAAAACGACCAAACAGAGAAAACCTAGTACCTTTTGTTTGAGATCATCTGAAAATTTCAGGAGAGGTCGCTTCTTGTAATCAAGACCATGGTATTCTGCAGTGTAGCTTATCACACGATGAGGCTGAAGGGATAAAAATCGCTGAAGATTATGTCAAGCAAGCCCATGAAGAGTTCTTAAATTCACACCTGTTAACATTTTTAGACTACCTCACAACAAAAAGTTCTGCTGCTCTTTGACACAACAACTGTAGTGAAAAGTTGAAAATCTAGTTCATTGTATTTTCAGAGCAACATGAAAAGTCCTCATACAAAACAATAATGATCTTATATTTTATGTCTGAATTGAGAGAAAACAAAAAGAACAACTTCAAAAATTTGAAAAATCCTCATACATATTGAAACGCCTTGGTGATATGTTAAGTATTTACCACATCAAATTCGCTCCTAAACATTATCACACTGGAACCTCATTTTAAACAGCGACCCCTTAGATTTAGTTCAAGAGGTCCCTGGGTGTAATTCTGAAACGGTTGCATTCAGAGCAGTGTTGAAAAGAAGGAGAGCTGAGAACTCACAGGGAACTTGTAGGAGATTTTATCATGATCTCCACAGATTTTCTGTGATGCAGAACTGCCACGGACAAAACTGGCCTTCTCTGCCTCTGGTACATTGAACAAGAATGAGTCATCTCTTGCTAGGTACAAGGCTGGAGATGGATAGAAAGAAATGAGAATTCAGGGGCTCTGTGATATCAGTCTGTCGTATCATAACATCTGAAAACTATATTCTAATTCTGTGTGGCATAAATTCAGCAAGTAGCTCATTGAAATATATTGATGACGAGAGCATAGATTAAATGAATCTTTAATGGATAGCAACCTGGCTGTTGGGCTATTGCACAGTCTGTGGAATTCTCTGCCCAAATGAGTCTATACGTTTAGGTCATATCTCACAACTGTGATGTTGTGCATATTACAGAGCAGAAGTGACCAATCTGGTGAATTTAATGCCATGCAAAGTAAATACTCAGATACAAATACAGAGAAATAGTTATGCATCCTTTTGTAGACAAACCACCATAACTGAGGGCTACATTTTCGGGACACTGTCACAGTTTAAGTCAATGGCCTTAGACTTAGACTTAAGCCAAAATGATAATAAGCTATAATACCATTCCTAAGGCTATACCTATACTGATATGCCAGACAAAATAAAATGCTAATAATATAGTTTATCTCACTTGTTATCAAACATTTATACATGGTTTAATCTGCATTTTCTTCACATCCAAAAAGTCCAGGCTATGAACATGACACAGTGACAACAAATACTGCTTTCTAACTGATAAAGACAATTCTCTTCATGTGCAAGTGTGCTAGTTTCTAAGCAGTTTCACTTACTGTTCAGGTTATCCTCCCGGAAAGCTGAAGACAAGAGTTCCAGATCTTCATACAGCAGGCCATAAGCTTCTTGGTAGTCCTCCACCACCTCTTCGGGGTATTCTCCCCACATTGGAACCCAGCCCAGTGAGGAACTGAAACAGAAAACAGTGGTATTACACTGGTGGAGGTGACATGACCATCAAGAAGTACGGATGACCCGGCTAAACTGATACTGGCTCATTAACCTTAAAACCAACCCAAATAAAAATCCAGTGAGTTAAACATCCATCTTGTTTTAACTTCACACAAGATTTAAAATTAATCCACTGGATGTTTTGGTCAGGGAAAAAAAAAAAGCCCTACTCTATTTTTAGCTTTATCTTGCTAATAGCAGTCACTATATAAATTCTTCTTCTTCCACCATCTGTGCAAAAACAAAAGACACTCCATGGAACCTACCTTGTAATGTTGATAAAGATAGGCATGATACTGGAGTAATAGCAGTTCTCAATGCTGGTCTGCAGCCTCTCTAACTCAGCCACATTTCTTTGGTCTGGATGTCGCCCACCCTGCAGCAGCAATAAAAGGTCCATTATATGAAGTTTAAAAGTTCACCAGAGAACTGAATTAGGATGATGACATTGCTGAATATATATACAACTCCTAATGATCGATCAGAAGAACAAAATAATGCACAGATCTCATCTGAATTCCAGTCAAGAAACACAGTAAGTCTGTATTTCAAAACAAAACAAACATAAAAATACCAAGCCTTAATCATGTGCATTAATAATAATCACAGCTATGAGTCAACTTGAAATTTGTTGGGACCTTCTCTTAGATCTTAACATATTCCCTTTTGGATTCATGCTCTTTGATGCTGTGGACCTTAGGGCGGAACTCCGGTTAACACATCCACCTTCAATACCCTGCTTGAGTCAACTTCAAGTTTGTTGGGACCTTCTCTTAAATCTCAACATATTCCCTTCTGGGTTCATGCTCTTTAATATATGCTGTGGACAAAGGTGGAATACTCTGATTACACACATCCACCTTCCAGACCAATCTTTTGTGGGTGTGTAATCAGAATAGTATTCCGAATGCTTTATAAAAGATGAAAACTGGGACTTTTGGATAAGGGTTTGCCTAGCAGGGGATTGTGTAATGCAGTGGTTGTATTAACAGGATTCTACTGCATAATTTGTTTAGGTAGGTCAATGTCATGAAAGGCATAACATAAAAGTGCCATTTATAATGCATTAGCAAATTCTTGTCAGCAGAGCTAACCCACGCTATTTACCAGGGTAATGGGTAAACAATACTTCTATTCTATAGTGTTGTGATCACATTTTGTAAGATACTTTTAAAAAAGAAACGATTAAATATTCATTATGCAAATTAGTGTCAATTAAAATTTTTAAGCAAATAGAAATTCTGAGCATGCCACTAGTGTTAACCCAGGGCAAACAAAAATAAACTTAACCACAATAACTTACCCATTTGATGAAGTTTTCAATTATGATGAGCTTTCTGTCACTACACCAAGATCGCACCACTGGAAGAATCTAGAAAGGAGACCAATTAAACAACTGACAAAGATCATCTTTTCACATTTCACTGAGTTCGAATTTTAATTATCCACATGCATATAAAGGAAATACCATATCACTTGGCTGATAAATCATTTATTCAAAAATATAGCAGGATAAAAATAAGACAAATATCACATTTTGTATCTTTGCCAGCACATTCTAATTATGAATTTGATATAGATCTCTACTTTGTTTGACAAGACAGAGTTCACCTACCATTACATTTATTTGTAAAAATGGAAGTAATTATGCTGCAGCTAAAATTATTTACCATGTCAGCACCAGACCACTAATCATGAAGCCAACAACTGGTTCCACACTACATCTTTCTCACGCGAAAAAATATAAGGCTGGTTACCTCTTTCCTGATCATGTCCCTCTCGGCATAGAATTCATCATTAAAAGAAGTGATGAACAACTTGACCTGACTTGACTGGGATGGCTCTGCCGTCTTGTCGAGGGCACATGCCATTGTGGCTCTTTGGGCTGTTAAAACAAAAACAGTATGAGTATTGGTGATTTGTTTGACAAGTGAGACTTGCAAGAAAAGTCACATCTTATTTTCCTTTCCTGACTCCAGTTAAGGTTGAGATGTAACCTCTGTCTAAGGTAATCTCTCAGAACAGGACCACCACAGTATTGATACAATTTATTTACAGTCAATAAACATGTGTCTGTACCAAATTGAAGTCTGTGCACATCGGGAAATTCTACATTTTATCAAAATTCATTTTTTGCTGTTCTTCATAGCAAACATCTCAAAGCATTTATTTTGATTCCATGTTTGAAAAACATATTCTTGGAGACCCATGTGAGCTTAGGCTGAGGTACACAGATACTGGTAGTGGCATGCTAGTCTTACTGATCTTATACTAATTCCCAAATTAGTTGAATTCTGAGAGTTCCATCTCTCACTACCATGGTCCATACTTACTGTTCTTCTTCTCAACAGATTCTAGAAATGTTTGTTTTTTTCTGTAAACAAACCTGCAAGAGCGAGGGTAATGAGCATATCATGTCATATGATGAAGATCAATGATCTGACAAACAACAATAGCCTAGACTCAGCTACCATGCATGCTGTTTACGTTGTCAACTCAACTCAAACTGTCTTGTGAGTTTGATGTGTTGATGAATGACAATGCACTGGTTAGCAAAATCAGACTACTGCATTGCACAACAACAGCCTTTGTCTCGTCAAGCAAAATATATTTCAGGCTACAGAAAGTACTGAAACTGTACATACCTTCACCACTTTCGCGTTTTCAGTTACTGATGCAAAGGTCGATTGCGCATTATGGAAGTTCGTAATGCTGAGTGCTAGTGACACCACTACAATGCAGAATCAAATAACCTAATACATCCACAGTTCCAGATTAGGCTCTGGCATTGAAGTCGGCTGAAAAGTTGGAAGAGAAACGAATCAATTCAATTGAGACAATAACTTGTTTTACTACATTGTTAATATTTGAATTGTAAATGCAGAGTAGTAATGACGGCCCTTTTCACTAGTAATGTAGCTGATAATAATAAAACATAATTGAGAAACAAATACTTTCATTTCAAGAGAAATGGTTTGTGCTGTTTCTAAGTTACTTCCTGTTTACATTGACTTTAAGAATCTCAACATTAATTACAATATGGCTGCCCCCGGGCAAAGAGCCTTTGCTCAAAAACTTAGCAAGTATGTGGCCATAGTGTTAAAGTAACCACTTTACAGTCTAGCAGTCACGCTCTTGTTAAAGTAGGGAAAGGATATTGCACTGGGAACATTTTGCGGTTTATCTTTGTTGCCACCTGGGTTTACGGAGCACTCCTTACTCAGGCAGTCATGGGCTTGCTCACTCACAGTACTCACACCGGGTGTTTTGTATTTTTTTGGTCAATACTCAGTCACAGTGTGAGAACTGTTGTTTCAGTATGGAGAAAGTTAACGGTTTTGATTGAAAAAGTCTTTCCCAGTATAAATCTAGATTAAAGCAGCTTAACAGCATTTATCACAGGTTTTCAGTAAACCATTTATGCCGCTTTCAAATGAGTCCCCATGCCATAACATAACTGTCTTACCCCTAGACTAGGTGGCTATCTCCTGGGACAGGACCGCTCTTGCATTGATACAGTTCATTTAGTCATTAAGTCATTGGTTAATTTGGTTTAGCTACAAGATCGGTCCTATTCCGTGATTATACAGACTAGGTCTAGTCTAGGTGTACACTTTTATTAGTTTACACTAATTTACAGACAGATTCTGGGAGAACTTTGTGAAACACTGTACAGATGGCAATGGTCTTAGCATGCTAGATGGAAAGAATTTCTGTCAATATCACTCACAGTCATAGTATATGGCTAGGTATAGCCAGAGTCAGTGATTGATGTATCAACTTCAAGCCTCTTAAGAACAAGAGTTTGGATCTTCAGTATGGATGATATATGAACCAACCAGAGGAAACTTAGTTAAAATCTTGGCCCAAAATGATATATATCATGTTACATTTCAGACTTTGCTTTAAGCTTAGTCTAGCAATATTCTTTTGTGAAATGGCCAGCTGTCATGGACAATTGGCAAGACTGGATCAGTGCATTACAATTTTGTGTGGAACTATTCCTTCATGCATTTATTAAAGTAAAGACAAGTTGAACATCAATTAAATTTCACATGACAAAAAAATGTGGTTTTAGTTTTGCTTTTACCATAGAAAAGAGTTCAGACCACCTGAAAATATCAGGCAAAAACCATGGGACTTCTTTTTAACTTTCCATTGCAATCTTATTTTAAGTTATTAACATCCTTTGTAGAGGGTCAGACTATTTAGTATTTTCAATACATTTTTGTGCTTAGCCGTACATGATTTAATATTAACTTTCAACTTAAGATTTATTGGGCTTATTGAATCTTCTGTATTATTGAAAGGTTATTTTCAAAACAAAGCACCTTTAAGTCATTGTGGGGCTGCACTAATTTCTTTCTGTATTTCAGACAAGGTGCAGCAGAAGTGAGACGTGCAGTCTCTTCATCTGTATGCTCTAGTCAGGACCTCAGCAGGAGTGCCAGTGTTCAGTCCATATCATTTCATTCACAGCCAACCCAGGTTAATAACCACTTGTTTCATTCAGTTCTGTAGTGGATTTACCCAATTTCAAGATTTTTTTTAATAAGACCAAACCACTTGGCACCTGAATTAGTGACCAACATTACTTCATAGAGGCAACACAAACAAAGATATATATCAGGAAAACATAGAATAATACCACTTTCTTCTCTGGTCAGCCTCAAACATTTCCTTCTCCTCACAGCAATTTGTAAATACTTCTAGGTTAAGTTCAGTCTGACTCTTGTCAGCCATCTCTGGTCGGCCTCAAACATTTCTTTCTCCTCACAGTGGCGTAAACACTTCTAGACTATGATCTGTCTTATTAGCTATCTATACATGTGTATTTACATGCACGGCATTATTGTCAACAAGAGTTGAATGCACAAACCTTAGCCTTGACAGTCTTTAAGATAAGATAAGATAAGATAAGATAAGATACTTAATTTATCCCCGTGGGGAAATTTTTCTTTGTTACAGTGATGCATACTGTTCCTGAGTACGACTCCCAAACCACACAGCCACATTGCCTCCCTGTCAGGGTGTGTCAGTGATTAAATTTTGTTTCTCTTTAACCGATTCATTAGGTGCCACTTAGTGATGCTCCTGAACCAGCTGACTATGAGGACTTTGTTCTCCACAATCAATGCATGGTGGAAAGAGATCCTTACAAGGATCTCCTCCTCTACCCCGAAGATGACATTCAAGTCCACAAAGTGCCCAAAACATGCCGTACAACAAAGCCCAATATGCCAGAGCAAGGGTAAGTCATTAAATGAAACAGGAACACTTAGATATGAATGGAGTATGGAGGAGCATACTTCAACAAAAATTTATTTGCTGTGCATGTCCAAGCACATTTGCATCAAGATTTGTGTTTATCAGTGTTATAATATTCTGTTTCACATAATATGTATCATGTCACCCAAAAGTTCACAACAGAGGCAAGACAATTCCAGTATTTCAAACTTATTCATTCAAGAAAAAAATCTAAATATGTGGAGGTGGGCTGACTGAAATCAATCTTCAGTGGGTTCTAAAATTATAGGAGATATTTTTTAAACACAGAGACAGTCATTAGTGAGATATGTAGTAAATTCTAAGTACAGTGAATATTGTAAGGAAAGGCAGTGTAGTGTGAAAACAGGCAAGTAGCAATATTGTTTAATATTTGTCAAAAACATGATCATTGTCCCAATATTTGGCAGAATACTTTACCTGATAATCTAATTCCATTTCAGAGCTGACAATGATCCTCATGTCAGAGACTGTGTTCGCAGATACACATCTGACTATACAGTAGTCTCACGACGGTAGGTCTTACTGTTATTTTACAGTTAAAATCATTTTTAGAAGGCATTATAACTCATTGTTTCCCCACTAACCTGTGGTTATCTGAGAAGTGGCAGCTGATGAGAGTGCAGGGTAATGTTAAGCCATCTCACAAGTCAATCCAACCTCTAGACTTGATGATTCAGAGATTTGCTATATCAACAGGATCTTTGATTTGATATTTGAAACTTCTTTCAAGCATTGAAGTCTGAAATTTTACTAACATAAACTTTTGCTGAAAAATTTTGTTTCATTCAGTTCTATAGTGGATTTATTCATTTAAATTCCACAAGATTTTTTTTTTTTAGCAAGACCAAACCACTTGGCACCCAAACCAATGAAAAGCATTATTTCACAAAGGCAACACAATTTTTTTTTTTATCGCTGTATTTTTTAGTTCCTATATGTAATTCTGGAAACAAATATATAACCTTTGGAGCAGATTTCCTATAGGTACATGACTATTCAGGGCATGCATGATATCAAGAATGAGACATCATAAAGTACTCATAAAGTATCAAACATCAGGGATGCTAACTACAGAATGTTGTTGAATTTGAAGGGAGAGAAAAACTGATTTCTGGGGCAGATCAATTGATGGAACTGGAACATGTAGTCAAGAGGAGAAATTACTTTTGATAGCTTGACAGAAAAAGCAAATAACACAATCTTCGGAGTTTTGCATCAAAGAAGCAGTTCATTACCACGATCAGCGTTCAAAGTTTTAAGAATATTGTTGGCAAAGAAATAATGAGTGTAGATTTGACTATGGCCAACAGGCAAGCTGATAAAGCCTGACTTAAAAGTAATGTTTTGTCTTTTTTGTTTTCCTGACACTCTGCCAAGGGTAAATAATCAATAAAGACAGATCAACAAAAGTGAAAACTAGATATTGTATAATCTGTAATATGCTGTTATGCTACTATTACATCTTTTGATGACTATTGAATTGTTCAGGATGAAAATATTAAGAGCTTATGATGTGCTGGTCACATGGTTCATTTACATGCTAAATACACTTACCAATGGTATGATTCTTCAGGTACCAGCGCTATAGTTCTAGTTGCTGTAGCAAGGAACGACTTCCTGACCATGACATGTTTCAACATGAGTATGAAATTGATGTGGATGAAGTTCGTGAAGAAGAAAAGGTAAGCCTTTCTTCATTTCTTTCTTGCTGAGTTTAATTATTTAATTGAAAGTGCTGTGCCCCGTGCCTTTCTAAATAGTCAGATATAAGTGATATTGTCAAAAATGTTTTTCTGTGGTTAACTTTACTTGATATATTGGTTATGATTTGCCTTGGATTCACCTTGACTAAACAAACAAGCAATTTGTGGTTTGCAGAACCACATTTTTTTTCTTCATTATTTTTGTTTTGTGTAGGAGGAGACCAGATTTGAAGAAGACCACAATTGATCAGTTTTCTGTTTAATGGCATGTGTATTTTTTGCCAATTTTAACCCCATCTTGATTATTTTCAGGACACAAACAAGCGACAGTCCATTCACATGAATGACACACCACGGGGAAGCTGGGCCAGTTCCATATTTGATCTGAAACAATCTCAAGCTGATACACTGCTCCCAAACCTCTTCGACCGAATCTCATATGACGATGTTGATAGGAACAATGAAAACCTGCGGCAGCAGAACCGTTATGATAACATCTTTAGTTTGTATCCACCACAAGAAGAGGTGGGTAGTGTTTGATATCTGTGATGATGTTGGTAACCTTAAAATTATATATGGCAAGAGCTATAAACAAGATATTGCTCTTTCTTGTGTGTTCTTTGTAGTTTTGATTTATATGGGTTCCATGTGCATTTGGTATAATCTTGGGAATACCCCATGATGTATTTGGATTAGGGTTAAGGATAAGGATAAAGTTAGAAACAGGGTGAGGGAAGAGAGAGGGTCTCAGGTATTACCCAAGGACATTAGCAAGAGTGCTTTCTCTCCCCTAATCCTATACCTAACACCAGCCCAAGTACTCCTTTAGAAAGTTCCAGGATTAAACAAAAAACGCCATGTAAAGCACTTGTAAACTGAGCTGACAATTTGCCAGATATGCAGTTACTCTTTTCACTGTCAGTATTCACTTATTGTTGTGCCACAGCTGAGATAATTTTGTGAGCTCAGAACAATTTATTACATGCAAACGTTATCAAACGGCATCAAGCAGAAAAATGAAAGCTCAGATCCATCTTTATCACTTACAACAGCAACAACAGCATTAAATTATCATTATCATACCAGTGTGTGTTGTTAAAAATACCTAAAAACTTGATGTCACATAGCAAATTTGGCAGTCTTATGAATTAATGTTGAATACTTATAGATTGGAAAATAATAGCACAATAGAACAGCCTGAAATATACAATAGTAATAATAAATTTGTCCTGCAAATTACAGGAGGAAGTAATTGAGCGGAGAAGTCCTCCAGAGGTGCCTAAAGAACACTTTGGTCACAGAATTTTGGTGAAGTGCTTGCAGTTATCGTGAGTACCATTTCATTTCTATAAATATTTTGCCCATGCAAGAGTGACAGAATTCGTGTGCAGAGAAGGAATGAGAGGTGGGAAAGGCTGATAGGATTGGTAATGGATGAATCAAATCTTTAGCATGATATCTATACAACTACTTTGATGGCCATTATGGAGAAGAGTAGAGTTTTATGTGTAAGATGTCCCTTGTGATGTGAAGCTTTTTCACTGGAATGAAAGTGACTAGATTTGGCTCAGTCTGACTTATTTGTTAGGAATTGTAACCATTTATAGAGTAACAGCTGAATCATTGTCAGTATAATACATGTTACTGCTGCATTGTATGTCAGATCTTGGGTAACTGTATATAAGAATGACTGTTGTAAATGGACTTTGGAGATCAGTCAGTATTTTTTCTGTGGATGCACAGTGTACTGGACATTGAAAATACCCAGACAAGGCCTGTGGCATGCAAGATATCTTGTGCAACCTTAGAGTTTAGGAAGGATGATAAGTTCATTGTTCCTTGTCCCCTTTGCACCCGATGACAGACTGTCACAATTCATAATGGATATGAAGAGAAAATGGGAGTTTTAGCATTTTGTTTGTGTTTTGTTTTTAGAGGGTATTGTTGAAAATTTGAAGGAAATTAGACATTTATGTATTCTATTTTCAGGTTGGAGATGGAAGTAGAGCCTATATTTGTGTCCATGGCATTGTATGACTCTCGAGAAAGGAAAAAGGTGCAAATTTTATTGAAGACTTACACTGAAGTTATAATATTTAAATTAAACTGATCTTTACCGCATTCTTAGATATGTTTGAAAGAATATTTTGGCAACACTCTCCATAAATAATATTTGCGTTTTATCAGTGAAACTGCTCTCCAGTTATTAAAATTGACTTTGTGCATTGAAATGAGCCTATTGAATTGTGATTGTGAGGTAATTGTATTTTCTTTCATTACAGAAATCTGTGGGTTATCTACTTAATATCTTAACTCAGGTGTTAAGAATTAATATAGAAAGTTTGCATAAGCATATGCTGTGCATGATGAAACAGGAATTGTTGTGACAGGAATATTAGTACTAAAATGTTTTTTTTTTCTCTGCCTCAGATTTCAGAGACCTTCCATTTTGATTTGAATGCTGATTCCACAATGCGCTTGATAAGTAATCACATAACACATGCAGATGTGTCCTCGGTCAGTCGTTCCTGTATCTTCAGTATCACCTACCCATCACCTGATGTATTCCTGGTGGTCAGGGTGAGTGGATAGCATATTTTCATCATTTGTTGGTAGTGAAATCATCATCACCTTCAGAGACAAACATAAGATTCAGATGTTTAATGCAGAATTTGATGTTCTGAAGTTGTCTTTGACAGAAATTTCAGGATGGACAGCAATTACATTAACATTTTTTGTTTGTTCGCGTGTGTGCATGGGTGCGTTGTGGATGTGCGTGCATGTGTGTTTGTGTATGTGTGCATACATGTGTGTGTGTGTGTGTGTGTGTGTGTGTTCATGTGTGTCTGTTTGTATGTGTGTGTCTGTATTAATCTGTTTGTGTATGTGTGCATACATGTGTGTGTGTGTGTGTGTGTTCATGTGTGTCTGTGTTTGTATGTGTGTGTCTGTAAAACTCTGTGTTTCTATGTGTGTACTTGTCAGGGCACCCACACATTTGCGGCAATATTTACTTGAAGCAAATGATCAAACCAAACCTACTACCTCCATCATTTAGAATTGTAATTATTATCCTCAATAGCATCATTACAGCTTAACATAATGATTAAGCTGAGATAAAAACCAAGACTCAAAGTGATTTTTTTTTAGACCAAGTCTTTTGAAAAACCAGCCAAATTTGAGGAATTTGGTCTCATAATGCCAACATGTCTACATACACTGCACAGTAGGTAATGATGTCATGTTCATGGATGCCAGTTTAAAAACTGGAACAGGCCATTCAGATGTGTTCTTATTTATGTGTTATGGACAGTACTAATGGTGATAGGCGACTGAATATCTTTTTGTATGTTTGTTTTTCCTGCAGTTGGAGAAAGTGTTACAGCAAGGTGACATCAGTGAATGTGCTGAGCCATACATGAAAGAGGACAGGGTAAGACAATTGCAGTTCACAAGCTGGTTTGAAATGGAAAACATCTTTTGTGATTCAGTCTTATGTTAAGAGCTGCTAACTTAAGCTGAAGCTGGAAAATTATTCAACACATAAGTTTTCTTGTAGAGGTTGAAATTAAAAAAAAACACCAAAAAACAGAAAAACAATGGATATTTAGACCATTGGAGTGTTTGACTGAGAGAGGACTATAGGTGATTGACCAGCCCTGATTTACAATTTATTGTGTCTGATTGTTTGATGCTGCCTGGTTTACTTTTCACATTGCAAATGCTCAGCACTTAACTGTTTCTAACATGAATTATCAGTGGTATTAATTGTATTTGTTAACATTGTATAGTTTTAGTGAAACTTGTCATTTTGTATTTTTCACTCCAAAAACCAAAAGTTTATAGCATAGCTACACAGTGTTTTCTCAGTTTGAGACATTGTCCTTTTGTTCTTTTCAGTCCACAAAGGAAGAAAAGTACAGAGGTCAGGCAGTCCAGTTTTGTGAGAGACTCGGCAAGTATCGGATGCCATTTGCCTGGACAGCCATATACCTCATGAACATTGTGACTGGAGGGAGTATGGAAAGAGAGGGAAGGAGGGAGGGGAGGGAAGCCAGTGTGGAGAAACGTACAAGGGAGGCTAGTGTGGAAAAGATGACGGAACATGAGATGTCCAGAGCTGCAAGCCTAGGTGAGTAGGTATTGCAGTTTTGTTTGAAAGGCTGTGTTGTTAAATCATTGGTGAGCTGTGGGCCAGGGTATAAGGAGAAGCATGTGGTTGCAATACTGGACATCCTAAATCCTTTTAAGCAAAATTGATATTACTAGAAATTGATATATGATATAGATAAATATATATGTGGTTATGAGGCACTTTTCCCGGATAGTTATATGTATTAAATCCCATAATATGAAATTTCATACTTTACCGTGAAAAGTCGTCTGTAATGTAACACACCCATTTTATATGAGCATGCAGCAACATATCATTTAACTTGGTTCATGAGTGCAAGATCTGTATCAACGTGATTGAAAATCCCTACATATAACAAAGAAGTTAAGACGTCCACTGTCTGCAATTTTTGCTTGTGTTTACCTGTGCATGAAATGTCTACAATACACATTAGGTACGCCTATACATGACAGTGGAATGATATGATATATGAGGTGTTGGAAAGATAGCACTAGCAAAGTGCCACCTGACAGTTATGATTATAACGTTTGGAGAATGTTAGAATGCAATTAAATAGAGCATCATATTCTTTTACTTGACATTTGATGGAAACTGGATTGACTAGTTATGTCTGGATTAGAAAGTATATTTTATACGAGATTTCATTTTAAAGGTTGCTGAGCAGTAGTTTTCTCAATTAATTTCTTCTTCCTGACGGGTAGACCGTTTGAGAAAGATTTTAACAACAGCAGTATTTGTATTAGTAAAAGTACATTTTTAAAGATCATATCTGTCAACATTTTGTGGAGGAACCATGTTTTGTGATTAACCTTTCTGGCATAGCCAGCTTGATTGTCTTCAACATCTTAAGAAATAATCTTTTTTTTAAAATCAAATTCCTGAGGAAATGTACATACATACTTTTAATGTCATGAATTCTGTAAATTTTTGAGTGCTGGTGTTTGAAGTTGATGAACTTGCAACTTTATATCTTGAGTGAGTAGCATTGCTGTGGTAGAAAAATGAGAGAGGTGCCTGTCAATGTTTTTAATCTGCTTAGCTTTGCATCGCCAGGTTTGTAATGAGAAACCTTACACACTTTTCCTGCAAACATCACAGTAGGAGGAAAAAGTGTCAGATAATTGATGGCCAGTTACATTTTATGCTGATGCAGTAGTTATGCAGTGTGAAGTTGTGGGCTAAAAACATATATCCTGTGAGTCAGGGCATAAGTTTCTGTTATAACATACTCTCACATTTGCTCAAGTTTTATAACTAAAAATATTAGATGTAGAAATATATATGTGCATCCAAAATAAAATGAGGAAGACAAGGAACTGATGTCAAAATAGAAGAGCTTTTAATGAATCAAGAGTAAACATCAGATTAGATGAAAATGATATCTAAAAGTTTGTGATTGAGGCAAAAAAGTTAGTGATTGATCTTGCCTCTCTATTTTGACTACTTCTGTTTTACATGCTGTAGTTACAGTAGACACCATTACATTTGAAGGCAGAAGAATGTTGTGGAGGTGTGTCATGTTTGGAACAATGTTTTGCGAAGTGATATTTAAGCTTTCATTGTTATCATCCGCATCATCATCATCATCATCATTGTTTTGTCATCACCTATTAGATGCCGGTCCTGGTGGTAAGTAGTTTTCTCCTCATCATGTGCTGCAGCTGGACAGTACAGCATCAACATATATTATATATCTAGGGTGATGCTCGCGGTGATGCATATCATCCTCTTGGCTTCTGTGTGTGAATTATTTTTATTTTGTGACTCTTAATACAGGTTAGGCAACCTCATTTTATAATGGATGTCTAAATAAACATAAGTCATGAAATCAGAACGTCAGAGCTCAAACGTTTCTCATGGCAGTAATTGGGTGAGGATGTGAAGATTAAACACTTTTGATCAGTGATGTCTTCATTCAAATCTTGTATTGCCTCACTCCTGTTCAGACAGATTTATGATTATATTTTTTGCAATATAGAAGTTTACAACCATCTCAAGAAGACATCATGACATTCTGACCTATTGATCCACTAAAAACTAGGAACATTGGCCAGAAGCAAAGATGAATCCCTTGTAACAACATCATATGATCATCATAGTTTGAGGAAATTGAAAGAGTACCTGGGTGAAGTAGCTGCTTATCTTCAACATGAAAGTTTGTGAAATCATTAGCGGCACCACTCACATTCATAGAGGCATTAATCTAGGCTATACATTTTGTCAAGTTGTCTTCGGGATATCTTATCTATAGATCGTTTTTATTTCCAGTACTTCTTGCTACTTTTCTACTTCTTGTGTTCTTGAAAGTAGTTGTATGTGGGCTTCTCATTAAGGATGCCCTAATTGGTGTGACTCATTTCACATATTAACCACTAACACATTTATCATCCTGGCATTATAATACTTGTAGAGCCGCATCTTTTTCTCAGATGTATTCATAGGAGTAGTTTCTCTTCCATTTACACGCTGTCCATCCTTATCAAGTAGCCGTGTCCACTGATGTCATATTCATTGCTAGATAGCTGTATCACCAAGTCTTTGACTGAAATAGTCAAGCAATCCTCCTTATAGACTACATTTGGAATGTGCCATGTAGTTTTACTCAGCTTCTTACAGTGAAAGTGAAAGATGTCAGATAAATAATGGACACCAGCTTACTGAAGTCTCAAAAACGAATAACTGGCCAGAGATCATAACCCACAGTTCTTCCTGTAAACATAGTGAGATCCATATTGGCACTACTTTCATCAACATTTAATGTCCCTTCATTGCGTGTTTTCAAGTTTGCCCATCAGTAGTTTTTCCTCCTGTATCAATGTGGCGATTCCTCTGATTTTCACAGAATGCTTAATACATTTTTGTATCTTATATCCGATCAAAATAGTCATAGTGCTGAAATTATATTGCCATATCTCTAACTCTGTCTCCTTCATTAAGCCATCGTCTCATTTATCCCTTCAATATATCGAGAAATAATCGACTTCATTTCATGCTCATGGGAGGCAACCTGAATCTGTTTTCATCAAAACATCTGTCTGCCTACCCAGTCATCAGTGCTATGTGGTCAAGTTGTGTTCTGGATTACACACCCTGTCTCACAGTCATGATATGTAATTATACGCAGTGGACCTAACATGTGTCTTATGAGCCTGTTGGAACAAATACATAAACAAAGCTAAATGACTCTGACAAGAAATTTGATGAATATGGCTACACCAAGCGCCAGGAGTTACTGAATGCCTAGAAGTGTGTTCAATCATTTTACATCCATGTGATAAATAGATTCAGTTTTCACTGTCATGTGGTAGGTGTGTGTGTCTTTTCAATAGATGTGTGGTAGATACACTCATGTTGCATGGAGATTTCAGTTAGGATTGTCTCCAGTTTTTGCCTCTGTAAGAATATTAGAACCCAAGAGAGAAGACATCATATCAGTTTGCCTTAGTAGCCATTATGAAACACCAGAGTGAACAGTTTGTCAGTGATTTGGCTCTCCACGCTGCATCTCCTTTATTGCGGGTCGATTAGGTTGTATAGCTTGATTAAATGTGTGCCTACTGTAGTTTACTTGCTCTAGAGTAAGCATTCTTAAAGAAATATGTGAAGCTGTCTAAAAACGGCAGTTATCCAGTTCAGATATTTAGACCAGTTCTGAGCCTTAAAAGCAACTGGAATATACTGTTGAGAAATTTCAGAGGAACTCCGTAAGTTGTTATTTTTCAAACTGCCAGTGCATGTCGGTGTGCATGTAGTGAACCAGGCATATTGATAAAAATGCTCCTCAAAGGTACTTAATAAAAAAATGGTGAGGCAGTTTATTCCTGAAGCATGATACTTTTGTTGGTGTCCTTTTAATGATATCAAACATTTCTAGATGTGGAATGTGTAGTTTGAAGGCATGAAATACTTATCATGTTTGCAAAGGCAACTCTGTGTAAGTTTAAAAAAAAAACAACACCTTCTTCAGTCTCAAAACCTGAAAACAAAGATAACCTGACCAGAGTCTGTGAAAAGCTGAGGTGTGGTTACCATGAGGCAAGGCATCGAGCATGATAAATGTTACATTGGTTTGCATTACTGTCCCACTCTTTGTTGTCATATGAATGTCTTGGTCAAAATTCAGAATTCTTGGTGTCAAGAGCTTAAGTTACTAGAGTATACCAAGGATCACGGAGTCATTCTGAATCAGTCAGATGATGAATCCAACTGTCCTTGCTCCATTTCTGTGCTGTGAAGTTGCAGGAACTCTCTGTAATGTAGACATTTTAGAAATTTCTCAGGTATACTCTTCTTACATGTCCAAATGTGCTGTGGGCTTAAGGGTAAAATGTGGGTCTTATATGGCTGTCATATGATGGTAGCACAAGGATTATAAATAATATATGGGATTCATTATTAATAATGAATTATGTAATATTAGGAAGATACTGAGGATGGGTATTGAGCCAGTTATCTGGACATAATGTGGATAACACATGGGCTAATCCATTTCCAGATAATATGAGACAACCTATATGTGCCCCACATGGATCTGAGATATTCTTAATGCTGAGTCCCTTCAATGCTGCGTTCACCGTCATGCCTTGAATCTAGCAATATATCACACACAAGGAACAAAATACAGCAGCACAGTGTTCTACTGTTATAGACCAACATGAGAGACAGATGTCTTCAGATTCCATGTGTCCTTTAAATCCTCTCCTGTTTTAGTATATTCTCATCTGCACTTTCTGTTACCTTGGTAGTTTGCACACTTAGAAATTTAGGCATCACATGATCCATTTTTTGTGGATCTGAGTTTATGTCAACCCTGTATTATAATGAAGGTTCATAGATTATCTGTCTGACCTCCATGTTTGATTTACATCTGGTATAAAGTTATGGTGTTGTTATCACTTTGTGATTCCCTGTCTATTCTCTGTTTTTCATGTCCCCTGTTTTGTTTTCCTTCTTTCATATTCTTCTGTTCTCCTATCTTATCCCTTTTTTTCTCCGCGTTACCTTGCTCATCTTAATTATTGACTTTTTCACCCAACTTTTCCTCATAAGTCATAAGTGTTTTTTCTCAGTTGTGGTTTAGGAGATAGATATATTGGTTTTAGATATCTTCTTTTATGCTCATTCCATTTTCCTTCCTTTTCAATTTATCAGGAGTGTTTAGAATTGAAGACAGTGTCTCAGCAGAGAAAACAGAATTGTCAAATTAGGAAACCCAGTTTGATCATGGTGTAACTTGTGATGCTTTATAAGTGACAGATATTCTTAACATATCCACAGACAGAAGAACTGGCCCAAGCACAGGTCAGTTTGAAAGTTTCCGCAAGCGATCCAAGGATGACATGTCAGCCGGAAGGAGAGGCTCAGTTGACCGAGGCCGAAGTGGCTATGAGAAGTTCCGCAGCTGGTCACCTGACAGTTACGGTTCCAATATGGACAACTTTAGACCTGTCACACTTACAGTGTCCAGCTTCTTTAAACAGGTTTGGCATTAAGACCTTCCAATGTCCCTAGAATTAGATGTTCTGGCATTGAGAGGATTTCAGTCTTTGTGTTCAATTTTTTAACGTTAGCTTCACATCTATCTAAATATTAAAATTATGGCATTGAGTGAACTTCTCAAGCACATGAAATTGGAGCTCATGAAGTGGATGTTTGCATGAATGTTATAACAAGTTTGGACAGTATATGGCATGCTTCTTGTAGATCAAAGTTTGTCATTAATTTCATTAATTTATTGACACAAAGTTTATAGGAAGCAAAAAGAAATGTAGTGACTTTATATCAAGCAGATGTTGTAAATTTTAACAGGAATAGTATGCTGATGCCTTTGTCAATCAACCATAAAGGTTTGAAATTTTAATGCATAATGGAGAGGAGAGATTAATGATAAAGATAATGATATGAAACAGTGGAAAATTGATTTTGCATATAATCTCAGTAATGGCAGTGTTGCAGTAAGATAATGAAATTTAATTACTTATTCGGCAGAAATGTTTACCTTCAGATAATGTACTACCCCTAGGTGAAATGTGTTTGTTCTCTGAATGCTAAATCCTATGCCCAACAGGAAGGTGTAAAACTGAGTGATGAGGATTTGTACAAGTTCTTGGCTGATCTGAAGAGACCATCGTCAGTATTGAAGAGAGTGAAATGTATCCCTGGTATGTCTTGTCCACACACTCAGTCTAGTTCACACACTTAGTTTTAGTAGACAAGGATAAAAGACCTTTGGTTGGTTGATTTTTTTTATAAACCGCTACAGCAGGATGCCTTTTTCAGGTTTCCCGAGATATGAATCATGTGAAACCCGATGTAAATGTTCCTCTATAATGGTCTGAAAAAAATTTTGCATTTTTGTGAAATTGTGGGAGAACATTTTTATGACAAAGCAAAAACAAAGGAAATGGATCTTTGCAACTGCAATTTTTGAAGGAAAAAATTGGCAATTAAAATTTTTTGAAACATGTCAACATAAGGTCGGATCTAATAAATATTTTGGTACCTTCATTCCATTTTGGCCTAAGTCTGACCCAGGCACTGAGATGACATGGTCTCTTGTGCTTCTTCAAACCAGGTTTTTCAGTATGTTATGGGTAAACCTATTCAAGTTTTGACATAGTTTCATTTATGCAGTGGGATCATAATGATGATATTTTTCTTAAGAATTTTTCCAAGGTTGTGAGGAATTATGCTGTTGCTAAACTTTGGCTCAGGCATAAATGCTGTGCCCCTTATTATAATGATAACATTAATTTATTCATAAAGTGCTTCAGATCTGTCTGTTAAAATGACCAGCATCACTGTACATTTTCAAAAGCATTTAAAGTTATGAAAGACATAAACAAACTTTTTATTTCTGATTGAGAATAAAATATCTGACCTAATTGCTGAAAATCAGATTAAAATTATGACTATTTGTTATAAGTCATTTTAAATATTTCTGCTCTCATAACTCTTTTGAAAGATTCTAAAGATGTGCTAAGACTTTGTCTTAAATTAACTTGTTCCATAAACCTGGTGCTATGATGGAAAATGCTCTCTCACTAATGCTCTTTCCTTGTGTAGCCACACTGAAGTTGGATATCTCACCATGTCCTGAGGAACCCAGGTACACCTTGACCCCTGAACTCTTGAGGGTGGAACCGTACCCAGATGACAAAGGCAGACCTTCAAAAGAAATCCTCGAGTTTCCATCCAAGGAGGTCTTCGTGCCCAATACCATCTACAGGTGAAATGACTGTTGTTACTGGTTGATGTATATGTGGAAAGACATTTTCCTGTTCCAAGTAATTTTCTTTAGATTTGTCCATATGTCCCCATCTTTGTGAAAGAAATAGCATTATAATGTTGAAGCACACATGCTTCATTTATGGTGTAAGACTGAGGATCTCTAAGATCAATGGGAGACATTTGTCTAAACGGCAGAAAATTGCAGCATGTGACAGTGACATCAAAAGAGTGCGAAGACTTCACAATGCAAGAAATATTATTGACCTATAAGCCATGAATGTCATTTCTTTTGGAACGGTTTTGTTGTGATGTCTTCAAACATTTTAAGGAAATTTCTGCCTGCTTTGCATTCTTTTTGTCGCTCTTCTACTCTTTCTTTTCCCTTATCTACCAGCTTAACATCAGAGCAACTTGTGTTGATATTGTTCTTAAAGCAATGTTGTTTTCTCTCTTCCAGGAACCTTTTGTATGTGTATCCTAAAAGCCTTAACTTTGCCAACCGTCAAGGATCTGCCCGCAACTTGGCTGTCAAGGTGCAGTTCCTGGCAGGAGAAGATGAGAACTATGCTCTGCCTGTGAGTCTCAGTGACAGAGATCTGTCAGTTTTCATGGAATTTTAATGTTCTAATGTTTAATTTTAATGTTACTTAACTCACAGATGTATATATTCCTTCTGCCACTCACCAGCTAAGATCTAATTGTGCTTTAACGCCATCCGCCATACACATGGCTGAGGACCTTTGGCCTAGTATTTGCTATGTAATTAGGCCATTCCAACTCATTCATGCTTCATGCCATAAACTATTCTTGGAAATTGAGTAGATTTAATATGATAATTCTTTTATAGTATGTCCCACTAGGAACCACACAAAGCCCATGTGATGTAGTGTAGAGCAAAGCCCAGGTGTAGTGTAGAGCAATATGAGTCTTTGCTAAGAGATTGATGTTAAAGCATAGGAGAGGGGGGGGGAATTAGTGGTTTTGTTAAATACACAGCGCTCAGAGGATCTTTTGGTTCATATACCCAAATGCCAGCCATTCACTATTTAAAACACATTTGAGCTGTCAGGAAATGGATTCATGTGTTGGTGCTGATTTTTTTTTTTTTTCAACAAGCAACTGACAAATGAAGAGTCTGATAACAAACGAAAACAGCAAAATTTTGAAACTCATGAACATTTTTGTATCGCATCCTCTGTTTTTTTCCTTCCAGATTCTGTTTGGGAAGTCTAGTTGTCCTGAATTCTCCCGTGAGGCATTAGCTGCTGTCACCTACCACAACAAGTATGTATAATTTTGTTTTTGTTGTGAATGATTTACTTTGTTGATTGCTGTTCTTACACTTCTATAATTTAATGATGGTCATAGGTAGAGTGCACCCTGCTAGTACCATCCTGGCCCAGAGCAGAGTTAATACAGTCAGTGATTAATGTAGTGTGGTATGCTCAGTCCAAAGAGTGATCTTATTAACAAGACTTTACTGTATTCCAAGTGAATACATCTTTGTGTACAAGAGATACTGTAGAACCTTATGATCTTAGATTCCAGGAGTCCAGAGTACAGCTAATGAAATGCAGTCAGTGGTTAATATTGTCTGGCATACACAGTCGAAAGAGTGGTCCTATTAGAAAGACTTTATTCCTGATGAACAAATCTTTATGTACAACAGATATAATAGAACTTCACAATCTTAAATTCTAGGGGATCAGCCTAAAAATTTGAGGTGTTGAGATGTTTGAGATCATGAAGTACTGTAACTTTAATATAAAATAAAGAGATTTGGGACCGATGGCCTTATACGTAATCCGTACATTAATTAACATACTGCATTAACTACAGTGCTAATATTTTGGGAAATTCCTGTGGTTACCTATGCATTGATTAACGTAAGAGTTATGCATATGGCCACAGAGCTATGAAACTAGGTGGCGGAGAATTCAAGTTCATGAGATTCAACTGTATGTAAAGGAAATTTGGGATGGGCATTTAAATACAGAGTTTAGGTGGGTCCTAAATGGTCCTTACAAATATTAAAATACTTAATAAATGCTCAGTGTTTCTCCTGGATTCTTAAACAGTCCTTGAACCACGATGCTATCAATACTGGGTAGACAAAAGTTGCAGTGTTTTATAACCTTACTTAAATAGAATTAAATTTTTAAAATCTATGTAGATGTTTAGGTCTATCTTATCATTTACTGTTTACATTAGTTGGCAGCTTTATATTACTCTTTTACACTGGGATTAAACAAGTAGGTCTGCTGAAAAGGGTCCTTAAAAGGTCCGTACTTTTTATCATGGGAAAGTGGCACGAACGTTGAAATATCAGTTCAGTATGACTTTCTTCTTTCAGATCTCCAGACTTCTATGAGGAAGTGAAAATTAAACTTCCAGCCAAGTTGAGTGAGACCCACCACTTGCTCTTCACCTTCTACCACATCAGTTGTCAAGTGAAGAAGAATGAACCAACACCAACAGAAGTGCCAGTTGGATACACGGTCAGTAGACAAGGATGTAGGAAACTGGCAAAACATTGAGTCTTGAGTAACAGAATTTTTTTGCTTTTTTTGCTTTATAATGATGATACAACAAGCACTGTGTCAGTTTACAAGTGTATGAACCAACAAGGAATGAACAAATAATAATAATGTAAAAGTAAATAGATAATTGCTTGTTGCTCATATTGGATGCTGATTGCATGACCCACTTTGTCATTATGTAATGAATAAAACAAACTCAGGTTTTGCTTGTCAAACCTAAAGGTCAGTGAGTATTGATATTTAGGTGGTTATTTGTGTGATAACCCTGATTATGTCTTTATTACTGTGACTGGAACTCGTATTTCAGCACTTTCAAAGAGTATCATTGTTTTGGGTGAAAATTTATTTTCAACCGTATGTACTGTAATTGTTATGAAGTTGAAAATAGTCAAGATCTGAAATAAATGAGTCATTGTCATCTCTCTTGGCCAGTATACTTAGTCACCTAATAAGTTTGCCTAAGAAATGTAAGCATTTTTTAGATTATGATTTTCAGATATATCCCTTAGTTTTCCCTTTCGCTTCTTGTTAAGTAATGTGTATTTGTTTCCATCAGTGGCTGCCCTTGTATCGTGATGGGAGATTGATCAGTGGAGAATTCAACCTTCCTGTTTCTGTGGAAAGACTTCCTGCCAACTATTCCATCCATCACCCAGATGTAAGTTATCTGCTCATATATATTTTAAACATGCAGATAAAATAATCTGCCCATTTTTTTTTCCAAAAAACTTACCAAGCAAAAGCAAATTAATCTGAATATTTGTGCCAAGCAATATTTTTTCAGTCTTTAGAATACAAGTATGCTGGCTCTCTGGATAAGCTATCACACATCCCCACAGATAGGAATGTTTTTCTCATGACAGAATTTTCATAGTTTCACATGGACTTTGCAGTTACATGCTTAAGTTTACTGATATAGAAACTGATAACTCTAGAATATAGAATGGATTTTGAATAGTGTGTTCATATCCATGAAATCATAGCAGTCAGTATTTCTGAAAGGTTTTTTTATGTCTGTTAGGTTCAAATACCCAACATGAAATGGGTAGACAACCACAAAGGAGTGTTCACAGTGGCAGTGAGAGCTGTCTCCTCTGTTTTTGCTCAGGTAAGTTCAGATTTGCTGTGCTCTCAGTCATTATTATCATCTGTCAGTGCTATATGACAGTGTCTCAGAAGGAAAAATAAGGCTAATATTTGTTTAGTGGCCCAGGACAGTAGCTGGGGCTGCATTCAGGTCTTTCTATGGAAGGCAGCATGGCAGTGCTGTTTGTGAGTCATACTCAGAAACTGAGGACTGTCAAGAGTCTAAGGTTTATGTGTTTGACTTGCAGACCTGACAGTTTACACTGTAGTGTCTTTGGGAATGACTCTTCACTTCCATTTCCCCACTCAACTCAGCTGTAAATGAGTGCCTGGCTTTAGAGCTGGTGGGGGGGACCAGGGTGCTGCACGGCTAGCAACCAGCAATGACTTTGTTATATATTTCATTTGTAATATTATATTTATATATATATGATGTGTATTGTCCCATGTGTTTATATTATGAATGAGATGCATAACACTGTATGACATTGTAAGCCAATTTCCCTACGAGGTAAATAAAGTCGCATTTTCATTTTTCTTTCATTTTGACATGCAGAGATCCCTTTCATGGGTCAATTTCATCACTCGGCTTACTGAAAGCAGGAAATGGAGGATCACAGCTTTGTTGTCCATATTTCATCCTTCATTTAGTTGCTGCTGCATGAAAAATAAATATAGTAAACTTCAAAATACTCTGCAAGACATAGCCCCATTTAATTTTAAAAATTTGCACAAATGCGAATTTTACCTACCGCGCCATCAGAACTCTATCTCCAGGCCCTTGGACTTCCTGGCTTTCTTGTCTGGTTTTCATAAATTGAAGTTTTGAAAACTTCACCCTTATAGAATGTTTAGCCTATCTCTGATTATTTACACTGTTTTTGCATAATATGCATTGTCAACTTTACATGGTTTTAAATCTATTTTCAGGATGAACACATTGACCGCTTCATGAACCTGTACACGTTTGTCCAAGAGCAGAAGATCCCACCCCGAATGAATGAGATTGCCTTTGAAAATGAGCTGAAGAGAAGTATCATGGATATCAACAATGCGAAAGGAGAGAATCTTGTTCAGTTCCTGCACCTTATCCTGGACAAGCTTATCAGTCTTATGGTCAGACCTCCAGTCATAGGAGGAAATGTTGGTAAGATGGTTATCTTCATCCTATTTACATCTGCTAGACATTTGGTAGAAGGCATTAGCCTACACTTTTCAGTTGTTTTTTTTAAAAAAGAAAGTTTCAAGAGATCACATGTATTATTCAGGGATGCCACACTTCAGATGAGTTATATTCAGGTGGTGTTTTTCAAAGATTGTTCTAATTGGTCTGACGAAAAGCTTGAAGTAACAGAAATAGAAATACAAAGTTGTTGATGCTTTTTTGTCCCCTGTTTTTGGTTTGCCGTGAACATTCTTCTCCTGTATTGTAGAGACTTAATTAGATCTTATTATATGTATCAAAGCACATACAAGTGTATCTCTTAAGAACTCTCTGTGTTATGTAAATCACTGGTTATGACATTTTCAGTGTCAGATTGTATGTGAAAGAGGAAACCAGATTGTATTATGAAAACTGAGTGGCATCTCTGCGTAAAGAGTACTGGTATTGTCCTATTTTGTGTGTTATCCTTTTGGAATGTTGTTGTTTGATTGTATGTAGAGTCTCCTTGTGTAAGAGAATACAGAAAAACTGCTTTGTATGTACAAGAGGTAATTTGAAATTTGTGATTAAATTCTTGGATCTGTATACGTGTTAGCCTAAGGACTGTGGGTTCAGGAATGCCGAGACAAGAGTACCCAGCCCCCTACTTTTACATTCTCATAACAAAGAGTTTTAAATATCAGTGCCCACGCAGGTAATGAGTGCAGCAGGGCTTGCTGGATGTGTGACCCTGTTACTGAGCTCTCCCTCTGGCCAAGCATGAATTCTTTCAATCTAATCATTGAGCAAACAGATGGAAATTCAGGTTCAGGAGTATTGTTAGTTCATTTTACTATCAAGTTCATACCATGAATAGCCCTCACAACCATAGTCTTAAATTCTGATATTCTGTTTTGACCAGTGAACTGTGGACAGTCCACCTTTGAGGCCATAGCCCAGGTTGTCTTGAGGGTCCATGAGCTGCTGGATGAAAAGAATGACCAAAATGGACGCAACCAGGTGCTATCGGCTTACATCCAGTACTCCTTCAGTATCCCTTTCCTAGGTCTCATTCACCAAGGTAATGACAGGATTTTTAACTTCAGCTGTACTTCATGGGTTACCTACACGCTAGCTATCTGGAAATTTTTTATTGAAATCTCACTTAAGTCATCACGCTATTTATCTGAAAAGTTTTCTTCGAAATCTCACTTATGTCATCGCTCACTTTTCCACCATTTTAGAATTTTGAAACATGCACATGCTCAGAAATACATGTGCATTTCTGTACTTCCTATTTGTATGACCTGGGGTCTGAGAGACACCTTCAGTCTATTTGTAAAGAGGATTTTATTGTTTTACCACTAGACATATGTTCTGGGTCTAATCGGCACCATACTTTTAAACAAGACTTTAGTCGTATCTCCTGGGTCTGATAAACACCATACATCTCAAGTGTATTTAAAGAGTATGAGTTTTGTTCAATGCAGCCTAAGCTTGCCAAGCATAATTTTATATTGTTAAATTTATTTTAAGTCACTACTCATTCATATGTTTATTTCATAAATCATAATTTTCAGGTTCTTCCCCCAACATCGGAAGCCCTCATGCTCAGGGCTACGCCACTCTTGGCAGGCCCTCTTCTCTTCCTGTCTCCAAGGCCAACTACCAGAGAAGTTCAAGTAACCCTGATCTTGCAGGCAGCACCCCAACATCACCAGACATGGAGTTTTCTACTTTCATGGGTAAGTTTAAAATAGCTTTAGAGTGTGGTTTGCTTCAGCCTACCATGTGTGTGTCAGCTCGGGCAATATCCACTGTCCAGAATACTTGTGGTGTCAATGACCTTTTGCCAAGACTAACAAGGGCCTGTGATGTCAATCTTTGTGGTGGAAGAAGTGTTATAAGGATGGGGAAAGGGAACGGCCTTCATAATACAAAGATGGTAATCCCATGTATTATTTTGTTAGGGATGGCCACTGATGAGTAACTAAATAACACTGATTTATCTCATTAAATAATTCAAGGGGTTTCTGATTGGAATGGTTCTTGAAATAGTCACATTCTGCAAGGCTCTAGAGAGTGATGTTACATATTTTGTTCGGTCTAGTTTGGAGAGTTGTTATCTGTAGAAAACATATTTTATACAGAATTTATCATCATTATCTACTTGTGATTCAAAAAAATGTTAAAAGTATTTGTTGTATGTCTTTGGCTCAGGTCGTCAGCTGGATAGGTCTGGCAGCATGAAAACTGATGATCCAGGCCAGGGCATGCCCAAAATGCGAGGCAAGAAGGTAAGTGAACGGAGATGATACTATAATTAATGAAGTCGATTTCAGGCTTAAAATATTAATTTTTAAATCCTTATGAAGTTACATATTAAATAGCTTAGTGTTTGCTTGTTCATGTGGCAAACGTAAGAAGATAGGACTGGTGACAAGAAATCATGTATTTCATTGCCTTATATATTGTGGTCTGTTTAAACACTGCAATGGAGAACACACAAGAACAAAATTATATCCAGCTGCTTTTTATGTTTATACGTCAATCCCAGTTGCATCCCTAATAGAGTCAACTTCTATCTTTGTACATCAAATCAGCAAATATAAGAAAGTAAAATTGTCACAGTCATGGGCAGTTTGCCTATCTCATATGAGTTAGTTTTTCAGGAAAGGGAAAAAACTCTATTAGACAATGCAAGAAAAGTATGCCAATCTCAAACCTTGGTGCTATTTTTTAAGCAGCAACTTTGTGATTTATTTTGTCAGTAACATTTGATGGATGTAGGAGGCTGCAGAAGCACAGAAATAGCCCAGTTTGCATATTGTCTGTCTCAGAGATAGGCAGTTCACCTCTGACTGTTGGGAAATGTTATAAAGTACATGTAATTGGAAAAGTTGCACTTTATTTAGGTAACTTTGGGAATGATTTGTTACAGCTTGTCCATGAGGAACTAGCTCTACAGTGGGTGGTGTCCAGTGGCTCAACAAGGGAACTGGCTCTGCACAATGCCTGGTTCTTCTTTGAGCTGATGGTGAGTATAACATAATATTGTGTTTAAAAGGCTGTTAAAGCTATCACCTGTGGAAAGGAATAGTGTAGTTAATGTGATATAAGTAAAATGCTCTCTCAGAGGGAACAAGATTCACGAGGGCAGAGGAGAAAGTTTGAGACAGAGGAGAAGGAACTCGTGGAATAGTGATGCGTTCTTTATTAGAGTCTAAGGAGGTCATGGAAATTGAGAATTGGACAACATAGAATGACAGTATGCAGCAGAGGAATATTTTGGCAGATCATTTTAACTATACCCTAATAATGAGATAAAAATAATAATAATAATTGAAATGAGGTTTTTGAGTCCTGCATGGAAGCAAATGGCTGCCAAGGTGCTGTTGCAAACCTGTGTCTTCATTGTCTTTTTGCTTTCTGGGAAACATTGTCATTGCCATTTTCAGGCATTTAGCACTAGTGCACAGTACAGCAACTTTCACAGCCAAGTATTTAAGTACCCACATTTTGGACAGGTGGATAAAGAAATGTCTTCATCTATGTTTTTTTTATCCTTCCCCAGGTCAAGGCAATGGCTGAACATTTGGACCAAGTTGACAAACTGTGTGTTCCTCGCCAGCTGCGATTCCCTGACCACTTTGTTGATGATGTCACCTCTCTGGTCTCCATGATTATCAAGGACATAGTGGACAGATATATTAAGGTAGGCAGCAGCTCTCTTTTACTGTTTAAATCACAAATTAATTCAAGCACCATTCTTTTTATGATGTTGAAAGTAAATTCTGTCTAGTAAAGCTGCATTTGGGTCATTCATCCGTGAAACATAAGGGAATGAATGGCTCAAATATCATTGTTAAATCAACAATAACAGCATTCAAAATAAAAACAGACTTAGATACTCCATCAAGAATCTAATTAAGAAAATAAGGGCTTCTGTACTTTAGGTACACCCATAGATTGTTCTAATTTATTATTTATGAGGAACATTGGTGCTTACATGCATTGATAGAGTTTGGCTCATAGTTTGAAAAAGTCTTAGTTAGCAAAATGGCAACCAGTGGAGTGGCAGTGGATAAAACCTAGCTCCTCATGTCACTGGCTGTCTGCTATAAGGAAATCAGGATCCAACAGTAACTGTAAGATGATTCAAGTTATTCTATCATTAATGTTCTCTTCCAAGAAAATACTGTTGTGTAGCATCAGTTGTAATTTCCTTACCCTTGATTTTACCCCTGCAGGAACCGCCTCTGATTAAAAGCCTCAACACAAGCTTGGCCTTTTTCCTTCATGATCTACTTTCACTGATGGACAGAGGTTTTGTGTTCCAGCTGATTAGAGAGTACTGTCGCACTGTAAGTTTGATGTTCTTTATTTCTCTAATTTCTCTCAAGCCTCTGAGATGTGTGAAAGGATTAAAACACATGGTGTTTTGTCCACAAAAATGAAATGCTTGTACCATGGGAAGAATATTATATTGAGGTTCTTCCAAAACCTGAGTCATGTTATTCATAATATAACAACAAGCCATGTATTTTCTGTCAGCAGTTCAGGAATATCAATAAGTATGTTGTCGATGAATGAATTAATTATATATGTATTATTGAAATGTAATTAAAATTGAGGTCCACCTGAATAATGCAATTATGGAATATCAACAAATCTGAATATGTGAAAGTCATACTTATTATCGATACACTGGATGTGGGTTTTGAGGAAATGGATATATTTTTTTGTGGCAGTATCCACACTCAGCTGCAAGCCTCTTTGTCTTGGATGCATCTGTTCTTTACATATAGGTAAATATTTACTGTTCTTTCTTCCAGGTGTCAACCAGGATGAAAATGCTGTCAGACCCAACCTGCCTGATGCTTCTCCGCCTTGACTTCCTTCGTATCATTTGTAGCCACGAGCATTTCTTGCCCCTCAACCTGGCCTTTGGCACCCCTCTGACCCCAAGCGGACTTCACTCCCCTACCAGCAGCATCAGTTCTCGCAGTTCTGTAACCTCCAGCACAACACTGGTAAGTTTGGACTTCATCATTTGGAACTTTGAGAAAAAAAACAAACCAAGAGACAGTGGAGAAGACAGTGTATGCATTTTCAGTAAATGGAGGAAGTTATGAAGTTTCAGTTCTAATGTAGCAGTTCTATCATGCTAGATCAGGCAAGGCTTCTGTTTACTGCAAGAATGATCAGATGGGACTCCATTGAGATTTTTTTGACCATAAAAACTAATGGCCCAGGCAGATCTTCTGTCTTCTTCTGTAAAATAGAGCAGGACATCTGGTTTTTATGTTAATCACACGGAACAGTAGTTCATGGTGAAAAGGACTTAGAGACCTGGTAGTTGAGTTTCACTGCTTCTTGTGTAAATGTCTTGTTCTCAGCACTGTAAGATTATATTTGAATAGGTAAGTGTGTTCACGTATCATACTGCCATTTCATTTGTGTCTGATGATTGTCTGCCTCTGTTCTCAGGTTGACAGATCCAGAGCCAATTTCTACAGTCTGTCACCACAGTTCCGCAGCCAGCACTATCTGGTTGGCCTGGTCTTGTCTGATCTGGCCATTTCATTTGATGCAAGGTGAGTCTCATGACACAGTGGATTCGGCATTATTGCAGTCTGCTTCATCACCTTGCTTCACTGAATTTCAGTAGGTTTATGACTCAGATTTAAATATTTAAAGCAAGCAGTGAAATTTAGCTGTACAATCTACTTTATCATAACTTCATGTTGAACTTGTTGAAGTATGGTCAAACAGTGAATCATGCAGATATTTTACTATTAGAATTAATGTGAATACTTCAGTATCTTCAAAGGAATAGAATGTTGTATGATATACAGGCGCAGTTCACTGTGTGAACAGGAACACTCAAGTTGTAAATAATCTCTCTTGGCATGAAAAGGGAACAGCTTAGTGTGAAATTAACATTTGTTTGCCTATCCTTCTGTGTATTAAGTTAATCTTGCAGGCACTCTTTTGTGACTTTTTAGAGAAACCTCCTTTAGCTCACATAACTTCTCTCTCCCAACAGCAACCATGTGATTCACCAGAGAGCCATTAGTGTGATTCGCAACATCCTCTTCAACCATGACCTGGATGTGCGTTACACTGACCCAGAGGTCAAAAGCCGACTGGCCACCTTGTATCTACCCCTGGTTGCCATAACCATGGAAGCCTTGCCCCAGCTGCATGACCCTGGTCTTGACAACAAAATAAAGGTTAGCATCACCTTCGTCTGGCTGAATTTTTTTTTTTGGCCATGTGCTGTGAAAATGTACTGGTCACAAATTTCAAAGTGGCATCTGTATGACACTTTCTTTTTGAACATGCTAGCATGTTTACCTGGCATAATGAAAGTTTATTCATTTATTCTTCAAAAATGTTCACACACTATCAAAAATGTGCACTTGCTGAAACAAGTATAGAAACAAAGAACAAGAAGATGTAACAGCATAGACTTGCTAGAACTATTCTTCAAAAGCTTGGTTGTCAGGAAAGTCAATGTTGATGCTCAAGTTGTACATGTCGATTACATTTGTGAAAATTCCTGGATTAACTTTTTGACATTTACTGTTGACAAAAGTGACATGCTATGCATCTATTTCACATTATGTAGATTTACAGTAGATTTCTTCAACTAAAACTTCAGGCTTCATATGGTTTTTGCCATTATTCCCGTTTTTCATATTAATATATGGATCCATGAATATGAAACATAGGTCTCCTCCATTTTAGAGCGAGAGGAAGTCCAAGACAGAAATCTTTGTTAGACAGAGGTATCTTCCTCTAAAGACTTTCTGTTGTCTTGCTTTGTTAGAGAGATTCCAGTTTCATTAGTCTCCATTATGATTTGAGTTTGATGAAGTATACATACTGCTATTGTTTATCCCTTTCATCGGCCATATCTGACTTCTTTGTTTATTCTAGCACTGTTTACACAGGAGCAAAGGACATTGATCCGGTATTATTATGCTTTACTTTTTTTCTCTCAGGGAGTTGGTGCGATGGGGATGGATGAAGAGGGAGACAAAATCAATCAGCGGATTGCTATGGCTATTGCAGGCTCCAATGTGGTCAATCGCATTCATCCAGCCACTTCCCTAGCCCACACTTACGAAGACAGTGATGGAGGCAAGGTAGTATACCAATTATTAGTATGGAAAATGAGTTTTATCATGATCTGGGTGAATGTAGTCTTTGGTTCCCAGCACAGAGAGCTGTCTTGTCAAAACAACAAACTACACTACATGCATTTCGGCATGGATTACGGTGGATTAATTTCTTACATCCATTCTAATTTGGAGAGGAAACTAATCTTTGCACAATGTGTGTTTCTCATGATGAGATCATTAGCAAGGCATTCATGTCATTACTGCTATATCCAGTTTTTGCTGTATGCCTTAAAGTTAAAATTTTAAAGAAGCTATTGTCCAAAAATTTCATTAGTGACTGCAAAACCTCCCAGAATCTTCTAAAATCAAACTACAGATCTCTAAATGGTAGGAAGAAACCTCAGACACATAGGCCTACTGTTGAAAACACATACAATTGAAATGCTCTTCCTTACACCATCAGACCATCTGTAGGTTTTCATTTCCATTATTGCATGGGTACAAAAATTAAGATGCCTCAATATTTTACAGCCAAAATTGCAGTTGTAAGATGCACTTGACTCTTTCTGCTTCGCCACATAAATGCCGCCCCCCCCCNTCTCTCAGAAGAGTGATAATCCATTTTTATAACACATTGATGAAATTAAAATGTCTACATTTTCACTTCTAGAGTCGCAAGACTCCTCTGAGTATGGAGTCCACCCGCAGCCTGTTGTTGTGTTTCCTGTGGGTGCTGAAGAATGCCAAACAATCAGTGCTGAGGGCCTGGTGGACAGAGTTGCCTATCTCCAAACTGGCAAGCCTACTGGAGGTGCTGTTCCTGGCTGTGTCCAACTTTGAATACAAGGTAAGCCATCTGGAAATGTTGCATGGAATAGGTAGGATTCACAGCACATTGAGATAACAACACTTATTCACAGACATTGAGATAACGACACTTAGTTAAATTTCCATTGTAATTTACAAGAAAAACGATATTCAATTAAAAAAATTGAATCTCACAGAACACTTAGCCCAATGATTTTCATGCATTCAGTACAAATTCCAATGTTGGAGTTGCTTTTCCCTCTTAAGGTGAAAGTGTGTTCAGAGTCACATTTGATCTGAATTAGAATTCAAAAGGATAAGCAGGGTTTTGAACCTTTCAACTCCAGGTGCAAGGAAGGTAATTTGTACACAACAGACATGCAAAACCTTTGTGGACAACACAGTAATCATTTCTTGACAACAGCTTATTCACTGAGTACATCCTACACTTAACTTTAAAATTTACACATGTTCCAAATGTGTTTTTGGTAAACTGTGATATTACTGGTAATGCCTTTAAGATATTAAATGACGTTTGACTTATCATATTTATGGTATTGGTAGAAGTGTGTCGTGTTGACTGTATTAGTGGTGCCAACCGCATGTTGTCTGATTGCCTTGTTGTTGTATGTGTTGTGTCGTGTTGGGCTTGGATGAGTGTTAGTGAAATAAAAATGATATATTTAGTTTGTTGTGAGACTCCATTTACAATCCCTTTTGTTTTCCAAATTCCTGCATTTTAGTAATAAAATGAATGCTTGATTGTGAAACTCCTTAAACATGTGTACACTTGTTGATTTGTAATGTCTTTATGTCGTAAAGTAGCCTAATTGTGATGCATAGATATAATCATTCATAGAATATTTTTGGTACTGTTATGCATTTAGAATGTTCACAAGGAATGTATTTTTTTAACACATCTTCATTTAGCAACATCAATATTAACTCCTTTGCTTGTGGACATTTTGATAATTTTTACCATGAATGTAAGACTAATACACCTTTGTTGTGGAGTAATATTGATGTGGGGTGCTATTTTTATACTTTTGCATATGGTCCTGTTCTGTAGTGTAGATTCATAATCAAGAGTTTTCTTATACCAAAGATTTACTCAATGTATTTCTCATTTAGAGATTATTCTTACTCTTCTTATCAATGATTCATATTGTATTGTAAGCACTATACCTTTCTTGCTGTATTGTTAAATTCTCCTCACATAAAAGACCACCTGTAGGCGATAGGCCATTAAAGCAGGTTTTCACTTAAGATTTTTAACATCAGAGGAACCAGATAAATTTCTGCAAACCATATCAGAGGTCGCTGTGATTTTCGCTCTTTGTTTTCCTTTTTGTTCAGTCTTTTTCTTTATTTTTTCATTGATTACTGGCAAAGCAAATTCACTGCAGAAATTATGACAGAAGGCATTTTGTCAGTTTCTTCCTTAAAATCTTAAAAGGGCCTCTTGTTATCAAGAGTGGCCCTGGACCTCTGAAGTTTCTAAAAGTTTTCTTATTTGCCCTAGACAGTCTTAAGTGAGGTCAATCGGCACTACATTATGTACATGAAATATTTTAATTCACATACAATTAATGCTGCACTTTGTTGTATATATGATGTACCAAAAGGTTGGGTTGCTTTTGAATAACTCTTTGGTAGCTGCTAAAGATGTGGTTCATAATACAAGGGAAGGGATACATTGTGGACTGTGTGGTTACTTTTGTTGGGCTCACTAGCCACAGCACTTGGTCACAGTTTCTTGTCCAGTTAATTTGGTAATGCTGGATTAATAAGTTTCTGTTTGCAAGTGAGAGAAAGTCACAGAGGGACTAAGCCTAAATCAGGAATGAATGTCACTCTCCCTGTCATTCATTACAGAAAGGGAGAATTAGTACGTTATAAAGCAATGCTATTTTTTTTTTTTGGGGGGATGGGGTGTCATTCATCACTGGCATTGCTACACAATCAGTTTTGGGTCATTTCAGTAGGGTCTTGTTAGTGGACTCAGCAAAGATAGAAACAAAAAATTAGTTCATTGTCAAGGATTTCTTGGATAGTTAAGAGATGATGTAAAAATTATATCTTTCGATTTGTTGAACGCCCAAAATTTGTTGAATTTCAACCAGGTAAATAGACAGAGGCTAGGATGGGATGTAATTTTCCTTGAAAAGTGGAGAGTGTGTCTTCCATCAGTGTCAGAGTGGTGTTTTTTTAATGATCTAACCAAGTACATTTAATTTCATTCGTATTTAAAAAGCAACAAATATCAGTTTGTATGCAATTTCACCTTTCAGTACTTTTTCATAAAGACATTCCGGCCTGTAAGTTTTCAGTTATATTGACAAGCTTTCAGGATAGCTTGACTCTTGAAGTGGCATCTCTAGCGCTTGGCAGCACAATAATTTTATGGGTAGCCAAGGCTGTGATATATCCCAATCCACTGTTTCTACACTTGTTCTGCCAGATTTCATAGCTGTTTCCTCCTTCCCTGCCACATATTTCAAAATCCATATAGACTTCACTGTCACTGTACTCCTCAAAATAGTACAATTTTCTTTTAGTGGAATTACTCTTCCTGCTTACTGTACCCACAGAGTCATTTATTACCTCAGCGTTAATGTCTCAAAATCACCTGCCAGAATCCCTTTTCAATCTCAAGCATGAGGCATGAGAGTATTAGCATGTAGTTCAAGTAATTATTATTACTGATCTTGAATGATTCATATTTTTGCCATGTGTGCACTCTTAAACCTACTCTCAGATATTTTTATGCTCTTGTAAGCCTTTCTAAATATTATTAAGAGAGGGAAACAACTTTAATGAGGATCTAAGAAACTCACATGTGTGCAATCTGGCAAATGCCATGTAGATTAATTGTACGTGGCATGCCAGACTTCTCAACATTTGGTTGCCTAATTAGGATTTGTTTTCATGTGGTTCTGGATTACTCACAACAGAAGGTTGAGCCTGGTTTTAATATTATTTTTTTTTATAATTTTGCAAGCAAGAATTAATTATTTTAATGGGGGCTACCTAACAAATGTGGTGTGCCATGAATAGGTTGTTTTGTACACCTGTCTTAATACTGTTTTTACAGCTTGCCTTTTGTCTTGGTTATGTGCATATTTGATTACATGTACTAGTATCTAATGTTATGTACCCCTGGCCTGATAACCTCTCTGATCAGTTGTGTATCCAGTGTAGCTCATTCTTCTTACTTTGAAGATGAAACTTTTCATACTATCGGATACCTTTTCATGATATCTGTATAGTGTAGGACTTTTTGCACTTAGGCTATATATGAGGCGCCATCTTGGCACTTCTTGAGAAGTAGTTAATGTGATGAATGTTCTCGATTATATGGCTGGCATAATAAGCCATCAAAGGACAGTATTTAGGATGGGCTATTGAGATAAAGTGAGGCAACAGTGTGCCGTTCCTATTCATTTATTCAAATGAGCGTTCTGTGGGTTTTCAGTTTAGAAGAATAAAAGGTCATTGTGTTTGATTATTTTCATAACACATCAAAGAGTGATAAATTTAATACATTCTGCCATCTCTTAGATTCTGTCCTCTAGATGCACAATTTACCTTTGCAGTTCATGTAATTAACAGCACAATTTTTTCTATTATCTTGGCATACTGAAATGTTAAGATTCAGAACCTCCATAGGAGCGTCTTTGAGTCAAAAATATGTATGTAACACAGAAGAGCATTAAATTTTCATAACTAGTCCTTTGGCATCCTCTCCATCAAGTAGAGTCTTTGACACCAGATGTAATGTTACTTTAGCAAAGACAGCACTGAAACGAATTGTCATAGAATGTTTCCTGCATTTTGCATTGTGAGACTGATCTTGTTTTTCTATTTCTGGCACAAGTTTTATATTATTAGTATAGAAGTAGGAATTACATTTACTCTGGTTTTCCTGTAAAAGGTTTCATTTATTTTTCTAATATGTTCACATTTATCCCCTTATATCAGTACATTATCTTAGTCTAGAATTGCTTCTTAACTGCACTGGAGAACAAAATAATGATATAACGGGGTCTACAGACAATTTATGCCTTCATTGATAATTTATTATACATTCGACTCTGCACAGTCCTTTGAGGCATTTGAAAAGCTACATTAAGAGGAATTGTGACTATCTTGCGATTTAAATGCACAAATAACAAAAAGAGTAACATACATGTATCATTTGTAAAATGTTGCCGAATCTTATTAAGGGGCGACAATTCTGGGTCCAGAGGTTGTTATATAGAAAACACGGTGAGCAGCTCCCCACCATCAGTCAAATTCGTAGCTATGCAAAATTGCAAACCAAAATGTTGAATGGTGCACTTGTGTCCTTTAAGGGTGATGATCTGAGGATAACTGTCATTTGGGATTTTACTAGTTGTTTAACATCAGATTTCATTCATGTTTCATAGACACCTTTATATGGGTTTTTCTGGATGTTCTGTCTTGATGCAAAATTACAAGGCTTCATCAAGATATTTTGCTGCAAAATGAACTAATTTTTTGTCTAGATGAGAACAAAAAAAGCCCACATGGATTCAAGCTTATAGTTATCTAAGANAAATGCATCCTTTTTTCTAGATTTAATTCACGTTTTTTGAAAAAAAGTCGATTATCTGGTGAAAAATTGAGAAAAACACACATCCGTCAACACACATATTTCAAAAATTTTTTACTGACATTGTTTGATAAATAAACAAAAAACAAATGCATTTTATTATTTTTATAGAGCTATTTTATAAGTGTACAAAATTTGAAATGATCACATTCAAAACTCTAGGAGCCTTAGGCTTTTGAAAATAGCTCATTTTCAACACACGAAATCCAATATGGCGGCGTTGCCATGGCAACCGTACACAAAATTTTTTTAAAATCCACATTTTTCCTCTAATTTGACCATGCTGAATCTGAATTTAAAGCTTAAAAAGTCCCTAGTTTAAGCATTCGCGATTTCACTCCCAGGAGGCGCACCCCCCCTTAAGGGTGATGATCTGAGGATAACTGTCATTTGGGATTTTACTAGTTGTTTGACATCAGATTTCATTCATGTTTCATAGACACCTTTATATGGGTTTTTCTGGATGTTCTGTCTTGATGCAAAATTACAAGGCTTTATCAAGATATTTTGCTGCAAAATGAACTAATTTTTTGTCTAGATGAGAACAAAAAAAGCCCACATGGATTCAAGCTTATAGTTATCTAAGAGACTTGAGTGAAATGTAGTTCAGTTGATCATTGTTGTTGCAAATGACAGCTGTCCCATGCCTGTCACCCTTAAGAGAGAAAAATGTACCATTCAGCACCTTAGTGTGCGATTTGCCTAGCATGTTTCCTTTTAAACCACCTCTGGAAATGAACCATGTTTCCTCTTAGCTGGATTACGGAGTCGACTGTAAAATATAACCTTGTGAAGTGAAGTCAGCTTTTCATAAATCAATACCCCTTCCATCTCAACATCATTTGATGCCTCTGTGAACTCCTGCCACCCGTGCCCTCCCCAGGCTAAGTGGGCATTGCCCTGTTTAGAGAAAATGTGGCGGAGGACGTGGTCAGATGAAACCTTGGAGGACTGGAATGAGAGGGGAGGGGACCGGGGAAGCCCCAGCCCCACCTTTGGGCTCCTGGCCGCTGGGGCCCGCCCCAAAAGCCACACCCTGCCCAAATCCCAGTCTCTTCACGAGCAGCTGTGGGAAGGCATCCAACGCAAGTCGGTGGACTTCCTGCGGGGCGGGAGCAACCTTCTGACCAGGACAAACAGTAAAGAGGACTCGCCAGGCCAGCAGGTAGGGGTAGTGGGGGGGCCTGGCATGGACAGGGAAGGAGGGGCTTGTTGCTTCACCATCATGCACACCTGGTATGTTTAGGAAATCTGGAAAATATTCTGCATATCATGCTGAAAATTAAGGACATGGAAAAGTTTTGGACAAGCAGAAAAATCATGTAATTGAAAAGTCTTAAACCATTATTTTGAATGAGCTTTTGAAACCATGATGATTAAACTATCATGCTGGAATCTCTGGACATCGTTTCTGTCACAGTGATGACTTTTCAGAATGATTCTTTTGGGTAATCTATACCTGATGTTCTAAAGATTCATCTTAAAAGTATATCATTGTTGAACATACTGGATATCCTTGTATTTGAAACAAAATTCTTGGAAGATTGGCATGGTTCTTTGAGAAAATAATTCAAAGCTGAAGGGTAGAAGTGTTGACATACTTGAGTGAAATGTGAGTATAAAAAACCATTGCAATCCTTTCAATAGACCCTTGACAGTAGTGGTTTTTTATGAGGAATAGTAATTTTGGAACCTGAAAAGTCTGATTATGAAACCAGCCGCTTAGAACTTCTTTTGTTTAGGAATAAGTTCAACTTCATTCAGACTGTATGAGAGTACAACACACATATAGCATAGCCAGATAGAAACATGAGTAGTTCTACTTGTATAAAAGAAAGACAGTTTTAATTTGACAGTGAGCACTTCTTTAACTGCTGGGAAAACAAGCATGCTCAAATTACATAAGCACAGTAATAACAAATAATATTTATGGAATGTGAGGAATCACCAATATTGCATCTCATATCACTGGTCACCCAAAGAATGCCATCATGAAAATAATTATTACACTTATAAACTGCATGAAAACTTAACACTTATGTACATAATCATGAGGAAATGCAGGTGCTGAACTACAGCAAGTTTTTGTAGTCATCACTTGTATGATTTGTGACTTTGTTATCAGCAGTCAAATCATAGTCCTTTCTCACGACAAGATTATAAACTCAAGGCCCTCTAACTGGTCTTATGGCCTAGGGGGATGTGGGCCTTGTGATATCTCGTCATGTAAGAATATCAATGCTCATGAAGCCTGAAGTGCTGAAGCAAAGGTCTGGAAGTTTAAGTATTTGACACTTTGGTGGTGCAGTATTAATATACTGAATGTTATTAGAAAGTATCCATATGAACAGCCAAACCCACATTGACAGCAGTGGTGACAGTGGAAGTGATGGTGGTGGTGGTGATCTTAATGAAGATGATGATGCCATGGTTGAATGGGGAAGGGTTGGATATTAACAGAATGCCATTTTTCTATGACTGATAATCATGGAAATATTGGATACTTTCTGATGGCTGTAGTATACATATGCTAGACAAAGCAGTGGTGCGAAATGTTCTGAGAGGTAATCGGTAACAGGAGGTGTGTTCCCTGCCAAGTTTTTAACCTGCTATTACAAGAAATTATAGCATCGTCAGGAAATAAGAATGGGCTCTGTGACTTCCAAAATAAATATGATCATGCAAGACAACATCTCAAGTTGTATTTGCTCACCGGAGAAGGTCTTACAGAGCCACTTCGGTTTTTTACAAATATCATAATAGCTTTTGACCTGCCAAGCTTGTGAAAGTCAGTAAGACAGGACTGACTCATGCAGTTTGCTTTCAAAGGACACCTAAAATTTCACACAGCAGAAACTGTAGACAAAACCGCTGATACAAGTACAGGTAAACTCTTTAAACACTTTCAGTTTGCATCACACATTAGTTTGCAATCATAAATGTTTCTCTTGACACATTGCACAGTAGCGTGTGGATCCCTTCTGTTCATTTTGCTTGAACCACTCGCTTCTGTGCGCAGGCTTCCCCCATTTTATTTTTAGTCTTAAACTATTTTTGATCAAATGGAAGTTACTACTTTAATGATCAGTTCACTATTTGCCTAATAATTTATACATTCCTTTTGGTACGGGTGTGGAGAGCGTTAATATGTTGACTGTTTGAATTGGCCACTTGGTCCTGTTGTATTCAAGAATTTGGAGAACATAGTTCCTGAAAATTGCCATATTTGAAGCAAAGGGTGATAATGTTTTCATGTTTTCACGCTGTTTGTTATCACATTACTGGAAAACTGTACCTCACATCTGTGTTTTGTGTTGTATGCACTAAATGTTATCACACAGGTGTTAAATTAGGTTGGTCTGAGTCCATGTTGTTCATTCATATTACACAATGTATATGTTTGTACCTTCATTTTGTACTCCTGTTTATGTACAGTGTTTGTTTTCAGTAAGAAAAAGACAATTACAAAGATTTTTTTTTCCTCGCTTTTCTTTATTTTGTTATCTTGCTGAAATACCAATTTTTATTTATTTAATCTTTCTAAAAATCTTTCAAGATTTGGCATTGGTCTGCATCATTGCGATTGCTCTCAGCGTTGATGGCTTTTCTACCATGCTGCCTTAGACATAAATACACTCACAACATATAGACAGTTGGTTTGACTTTTTTTTTAATCACTACTCACTGGGTTAAATTTTTTTTTGTTTGTTTGAAGCCCAGTTTATTTGCCTAGCTAGGCAGTTCAGGGTTCCCCTTTACTAAATCAACAACTGGATGAAGTATACTATTGCCAATTATTATGTTGCCATTATTTGGGTGGCATTAAATTAGATTTGCACTATGTCACCTTTCTGTCATTTGAGGGAAGACAGTGAATGCATGCTGGATCACTTGTTTTGTTTTCCTTGAGGGTGAGGGGATTGGCATTTTACCAGGACATAAAAAAATTAGTGAAATATGTCATGATGAGTTCCATAACAAATGCTTTTAGTAGAGATTTGACCTTTGGACATATTTCTTGACTTCACACACCAGCGGTGTATTTTTGCTGACAAAATGAAAAATGTGCATTTTACTATCTTTGCCCTTAAATTGACAGAATTTTTTTTAGAAAATAGAAAGAATGTTGAAGATGTTTAGGAGTAAACAGTCTTGAAAAATCAGTGATTTTTTTTTTCGATTAGAACAGTGAATGGCCCCAATTGACAGAGGGCCTGGTTATGTCTGTACTCACTGCAAAACCTAGAAGTGAGAACCAAGCAAGACAGTTGACTTGTTTAGATTGTGTGGAAACTTATGTCTGTTGACAGTAGGTTGTGCAAAATTTAAATAAAATATTTTGAAAAACATAAAAGGAGCAGGAAACTGAGACATTTTTTTCTGAACACTGAGGAAGCCTTATCATTTGCTGCATGAGCAAGCCATGGGTTGATTTACAAAATTTCTGATCCCTTTTAGTTTCTTTGAAGTTTTCAAGTTTTCATTATTACAGTTTGTCACTGTGCTATGAAAATGGTGTAAAGTACTTGTGAGAAAATGCAAGGAAAATGTATTTATGGCAAGGCAAAAAAGAATCGTTGTGCATCTTTGCAATGACAGTTTTGATGGGAAAATAGTGACCCATTTAAACTTTATTTTTTAACATCTCAACATGAGTCTTGATCTCATAAACAACATGCCTTATTAAGAAAGGCAGAAGTCTGACTCAGACTATTTTTATAGCACAGTGGCAGTTTGTTTTTATGGTCTGAAAATTCATTGCATTTAAAATTATTGAGGGGTCATGAAATAGTCTTCACATTTATATATCATTTGAGATTTGCTACTGTTGCTTACAGTATTTGGAAACCAAGCCTATGTTCAGGGTCTTTGCATTTCATGCAGATCATAAGATATTCCTGGGGTGTCATTATGCTGGTGTGTCCCAGAAAAATCATTTACAGGTTTATTCATATCAGTATTTATAAATTGAGACTATCATCAATGGCTGTGAGTTCAGAATTTTTAAGACATCATTTGAACATGGCTTACATAACTCTATCTCATATAGCTAACATTTCTATATATGTGTCAACCATTTCTTCATATTGCTCCTTCTCTACTCACTGAGACAGCACCGGAAGTATATTTCCAATGACTTTGACAAATTCTGAAACCATGCCACTCACATTTTTAATAGACATTGAAATTTTCCTAGCAGAGTGTTGGATGAACTAGAGATTGCTATGTGGTGATTAACATATTTCAGAATTCATAGATCGGAGCATTTGGTTTTATTTTAATTACTTGCTCCAGAAGGAAGTTTTGAAAATTTTCTAAAATAGTGCATCCAGGTGCAGTTCAGGTATAATCGTGCAGTCTCAATGAGTTTACACCTCATCTGAGGCATCTCTGTCAACACAAATTATGTCAGCCTTACCAGTTTTTCATTCCTCCCTGATGTGTCAAAGTGACTCGAGTTTACTTTATTTCTGTCCCAGGGTAAGCGTGTTGTGACTCAGTGCTCCCAGCAGACTCTGAAGAAGAGTGTAGATATGAAATCCAGACTGGAGGAAGCCATCCTGGGTACAGGCAATGCCAGAACAGAGATGATGTTGAGAAGAAGACAGAATTCACAGTTGTCACTTTCAGGTGAGAATCCCATGATGTGGTTCTATAAGTACATGATGTCACCTCTGTTTAATTTGCAACTCCTTCGGAGCATGAAAAAGATGCAAGTAAAAGAATCTGTTATTATCCGGTGGTTTTTGTGTAGAAATATAGCATTTTGATAAGTGTAAACTGTTGCCATCAAGAGGAAGTTGTGATTATTTGAATTGTGATTGAGTGGAAGCTACTGTGCATGAGAAAAATGGTTAATGGAATGAGAATTTGACATAAAAATAAATTGGTGCAGCTAAGTGGGAGAACTGGGCTCTAACACCCATCAAGCGTGACCAGCATCCTTGTAAAATCTCTCAGAAAAGAGAACTATGAACCCTTGTTGTGAGCTTATTATTCACTTCCACCAAATGATGGTTTTGAACAGGTTTTTTTTTAGAAGAGATAAGTGTTTTTTTTTATTTGGTGGGAACACAGAATTTAATGAAATTTGGTCACAATGCAGAGTTATGCTTCTTCACATTTATCACTTACTTAACAGAGTAGAGAGTGTTTAAAAAACTTAAAAAGAGAAATATGCTGGTGCATGGAACCACTTTTTCAACCCCCAGACACAAAAAAAACAAAAACAAAAAAAAAAAGCCTGGTAAGCATAGATACATAATTTTAGAGTGGAAAAACACTAAAACTAAGTTTTTATGATAAGAGTTCTAATTATTGATGAATTTACCATGTTACAGATTGCTTTACCTATTCTCTTTATCTCGTTCAGGTTTAGGTGGAGCTCAGACCCCACCCCCAAACCCAGCCCCAGAGAGTGGGGGTTCCCGCCTGAGATGGAGGAAGGATCAGGTGCAGTGGAGACATTCAATGGAGCTTCATGACAGGTAAGTCATGTTTTGTTTTTTTTTGTTATTCTAACTACTTCTTTCTTTTTCTTCCACTTCATTCTCCCTATAGCATTTTGTTCTGCTTCTTCATTTAACCTTGCACAAAGCTCAGTCTAGCTTGGCTTGCATATAGGATAATGCACAGGAGGTCGTTGCAGGTCTCATAAGGTCTGCTCCAACCTGTTAGGCATAAGTTGGACACAGAAATCAGGGTGAAGTACTCATGGTTTTTACATTTAGCAGTGATACCTTGCTGGACTTTTTGCACTTTCAGTCCTGTAACTCCATCCTCAGTAGTTTTTTTCCTGGTGGGTGGTCAGCTCCTTCTACTCAAAGTGCTTCTTCAAGGTTCTGCATTTTTGTGGGAATGTGTTTTTCTGAGAACATTTGCTGTTGCCATGAGCAAAAAATTTTGAAAAACTCCTGAAAAGCCAAATACAATCATGCAAAGTTCTGTGAGACCCGTAAACAAGGCAAATGTTTGAGGATAATGTACGGAGAGAAGGAGAAATTCATTTTCATCGGCACCAGGAAAACAGTTATTTGGCTACCATAGTTGATTATGCCAGAGTGCATTTATTGACTTTGCATAAGTTATTAGCATTCTATTGTAGCAGTATAATCCTGGTAAGTGCTGAAATCTCTTGGGAAAGTCCTGAAAAACTCTTGAACAGTGAATTTAGACTGGGTGTACTCTGATTAATGGTCTTGTTTCTGTGTCTCTGTCCAGTCCCAGGCCTCAGGAACATGAGCTGGAGAGTCAGGATGAGGGTAGCCTGGCTGCAGAGGTCAGCATGATCTGTCTGGACAGCTTGGAGCTCATCATTCAAGTAAGAGGAACATAGTCTTTGGGCTGCAGATAGGGGATGGTATATGCAAGCAGCTAGCTTTAAAACCTTGTGATGCTACGGTAGAGCCAATTCTCACGTCCCCTCCACTATCCTGAGTGGGGCGATAGAATGAATGAGCACACCAGTGCCGACCATGTGTGGTGGTGTTCAAATTTGCAGTCTTGTCAGTTGATTGGTTGGCAGACAACACATGCAACAATTATTACCTCTTACAATGGTGATGCAGCCAGCAGGAGGCTGGACCTGAGGCGTCTTACGCTACTAGAGTTTAGAGTTAATATTGTACTGATGCAGTGATGATATCCTATTCATAACAAAGAGAAGTCATTAGGGAAAGAAGCTTGCCCACTGTATGTTGTGATAATTTCATCAATATACACAGATGAAAGTTGATGTTAACTTTTTCCCTCTCTAGGATGGCCTGCTGCTCTCTCCTTATAGTCCACATAACTCGATGATAATGAGCACAAAATTCTGCTACAAGTTGTATTTATAATTAACTTTCATACTTTAAAGGGAAATAGGAATATTGATTTTTACGACTACTGTTGCTTGTGAAAAATTTGTCGCAAAACCACTGAAAATGAAACAGACACATTATGTAAACAGCTGATGAAAGTTGGGCTCATCGCAGTACATCAGTAAAGAAGCGAAGGAAGACCCTTTAAATATATTCACTTCACCCCCTTACTTTCAGATTGCCCAGAATTCCGAGAATCTTCAGCCTTTGCTGGGAAGTTCCCTGCGAGTTCTTCTTCACATGCTGGCCCTCAACCAGAGCTCAGCCATCCTCCAGCATTTGTTTGCCACACAGAGGGCCCTAGTCACTAAGGTCAGTCCAGACTGAGATCCATTCTGTGGAAGATTGTCCAGTCAGTCACTTGAACTTCACCAAAGTTGTGTCTCATATATTTTTCCATTGACTTGTTGCTTTGACACAAGCAAGTAGACATGGGAGTAAAGTTCAGTCCCCCAAATAAAGTAGGGTTTTTTTTACTTTTTTTTTTCTGTCTTGGTAGGTGGCCAGAAAATGTTCATTAGAACAGAATTTTCAGCTAAAATTCTTTTTGGTGGGCTCTCCTGGAGAGTTTCTATGAGAAATGTATTTACTGCTGTACCTGCTAACTCTGACATATTCTATGTTATTTCCTTCTTGTAGTGAATACATGCCACAAATTCTTAGAATATATTACAGTCCTATTTCCATTTTTTAATGTTTGCAGTTCTTAGGACAATACACATCATACATATATTTAAGATTAATTGTTCTTCCTCTGCTACTCCTCTGCAACACCGGGCACAGCAAACTTGAAACCTCAGTCACAGTGGAGTAGAGTTGTGGCAGTATGATCAGTTTTCAGGGATCCCAAAAGTAAAGCTGCAGTCTGAGGTTTTGATTCTGATGCATTCTTGATATCATTGAAGATAGGAACACCAGAAAGCTAATTGCTTGCTTTCCAAATGTGCAATGTTTCATAATCTCTGCAAACTTTGGAGATCTGTACCCAGAGGTCTTTGTCAACTGTTCACTCATTCCAGGAATATGATATTTATGCCGGACTTATCATAGAATTAGACTGACTCTGCAGAAATCTACCTCAGACTGTAAGTTAACATCCAACTGTTCCTTTCCTCATAATCCCATGTGCTGTGTTAGATTGTGCTCCATCTCTCTTCCCATCAGTTCTTGGACCTGCTGTTTGAGGAGGAAACCGAGCAGTGTGCTGAGCTATGCTTACGTCTCTTACGTCACTGCAGTTCTCCCATAGCTGTTACACGTTCACAGGCCTCTGCCTCTCTTTACTTGCTCATGAGACAAAACTTCGAGCTTGGAAACGTGAGTTTGAATTGATTTATGACACATTTTTTGTTGGTTACTCTTTTGAAATTTTAAGTCATTGTTGCTTGCTCATTTTGCTAACCAACAACTCCCTTTTATTTTTGTCAGCTACAGTCTCAATATTGACAGATATAAGGTAATGATAAAGTCACTATTATTAATGTGGTCAGGTTAGACCAGGTCAGGTAGACAAGATCTTGTGATCAAGCCTAACAAGTTTGTGCTCATCCATTTGTTATCAATTATACCTTCTCTGACAAAAAAAAAAATGCCATTGCTGAGCAGTTACTAAATTTACTGAAAAAATAATAATGTAGAAAAGCTAAAGTGCTTTAATCCAGATAAGCACAAACAATTTGATGTTCAGTGGTCATATGTCCGTGACCAGTTGAAAATTTAAGCTGGAGATCTCAAGAATCATACCGGGCAGAATAATTGTTGTGATGATACTGATGAATTTAAAAGCATCAGAAGCTTTTTTTTCGGTAAAGAAATTAAATGGCTGAATTTTAGACTGGGAAAAGTATATTTCTGCCACTTGAAAGTTTGGAGAGGGCAAGGCTGTGAAACTGAAAACCCTTCCACCTACCTGGCTCACAAATAATCCATACTATGAATGCCAGTATTTTGGTACTGTAATATCTAGCTGAATGATTCTGTGTCCGCAGAACTTCGCCCGCGTGAAGATGCAGGTGACGATGTCACTGAGTTCGTTGGTGGGACAGAACCAGACATTTAATGAGGAATTTCTAAGGAAATCCTTGAAGACCATTTTGACATATGCTGAGGCAGATCAGGAGCTGGAGAATACATCCTTCAGAGAACAGGTAGGAGACTGTCTTGTATACTGCATGACCTTCACATTTCCTTATTAATTTCCTTATTTCCTTATTATTAAGGAAATGGAGCCATGTTCAGATGTAAATATGAGCACACACAAAGAGATGCTCATGTGAAGTAGGCAAGCAGAAAACGCCTAAATTACAAATGCAAAAAAGAGGAAGAAAGGGGGGGAAAAAAAAAAAAAGAGGATGTAGTGAGATACAAACCTGCAGCCTCAGGGTTGGTACTCTAAACATTGCCCTTTGCTTGGAATCAGGAAGATATCTGTTCTCAGCATGTAAGAGTCTGCTCACTTTTTATTTCTGTTAAATTATGCACAATTTCAACCCTATGCCCTCCCCTATCTGGAGACGGTGCCTGTCATTACATTCTTGGGTGTGGTCCTAGAGAAAGTTTGTGATTTGACATGAGTGGTGCAAGACGTAACTGGATAATCTTGTTTTCATCACTGACCTGTGGAAGGACAGTTGCTACAAGACTTTTGGTCAGCTGCAGGACATTTTGTATGCAGAAGTCACAGACAGTCAAAAGAGCAAGAGGTTCCTGTAAGCCATCGTTTCAACCTTTTAACCATCTTAACTCCTGATCACAGAGGGTTATGATTCTCAATGCTCGTCATCCTTCCTGCACTGTCATTTTGCTGTCAGGATTTGAACTTAGAAGTACCTCCTCGATTCTCATGTCGTTACCACTGTATAAAATGTTGGGAAATTCTGTGATGTTCTGTTGTGTTGCAGGTGCGTGACTTGGTATTCAACCTGCACATGATCCTGTCAGACACAGTGAAGATGAAAGAGTTTGCGGAGGACCCAGAAATGTTGTTGGACCTCATGTACAGAATAGCCAAGGGTTACCAGAACTCCCCAGATCTCAGACTGACATGGCTGCAAAACATGGCTAGGGACCACAGCAAGGTTAGCTCAGACAGACAGTCAGAAAGAGAGAGAGAAAAGAATGGAGGAGGGATGTGGAGGAGAAGAGAAGGGGAGATGAGCACATGAGTGGGTGGCTAAATGAGTAGATGCATGCATGCATTCATTTAGCAGTTATCAGTTTGATATTATTAACTTATAGTTAATGGGATTACTTAGGTATAATGTATGGAAAGACTTATAGTTAATGGGATTACTTACCTATAATGTACAGGAAGACTTACAGATAATGGGATTACTTACATGAAGTGATTTCCTGTCTGACTGTTTGCAGAGAGGTAACCATGCAGAAGCTGCCCAATGCTTGGTTCATGCAGCTGGCCTGGTGGCAGAGTACCTGAACATGCTGGAAGACAAGCCATACCTTCCAGTGGGCTGTGTGGCCTTTGAGGTAAGTTTTGATATCACAGGAAAGGCAGTGAAATGAGTTGGTAATGGGTATTATCAGAAATCTTTGACAGGTCCATGGGAGAGTGTTTTTCAGAGTGAAAATGTGTGGTTGTACTTTCTATATATGATTAAGGCAGCATGTTTCCATTACTTTAAAGGTCTGATTCAGAATGACGTGGTGTCACACTATGCAGACAATCAGAAAAAAAGGGTTTTAGGCAGGGATGACACAGAAATTCTTTTGACCCATGGCAGTGGTTAATACTTGGAGATTAAACCTTCATGCCACATTGTCAAAGAAACCAGTGAATTGTTTCCTAGGTTCATCCCAGAAGATTATCGCACATTAGATACAAAATTATCTCATAGTCTCTTTCTTAGACCAAAGGTTTGCCACCTTGCACTGATAACACTAATTTTCTTGTGAACAGTATTCATTCTGTTTTCAAATCATGCATTTCTCTGAATTATTTTATGTAATATCTTTTCACAAAACCATTCATATCATTAGTGGATGAAGGATATTATTTGACCCAGCGTAAGTAAAAACTTTTCTTCATTTTCTGTGACCCCAGAAAATCACCCCAAATGTGTTGGAGGAGAGTGCCGTGTCTGATGATGTTGTGTCCCCTGATGAGGAAGGAATATGCACAGGCATGTACTTCACAGAGAATGGACTGGTAGGATTACTGGAGCAGGCAGCCAGCTCTTTCAATATGGTAAGCATCTTGAATCGCAAAAAAAATAGCCTTTAAAAAAATGAAGTTATCTGTGATGCAGCCTTACAAAATGAGTTTTGTTCCTGTATTGCATTTCGTAGTTTGCAAATACACATGTTCCTTTTGTGATATGAATATTACACAGATATGATTAATTCACTTTGCAGAGCTAATGTAGAGGCTTGCACAGGGAACAATTGGGTCATCAAGCTGACCCATAAGCATGATTGGTTGATTTTTAGGTTAGATTTTGCAGGATTCTTAGTCCCCTAGAGTAGTTGCTCTATTCGGAGACTTCCAAACAGTTTCAAATTACAAATTTACTCTAGATAAATTTAACATCAGGCCTATTTATGAGTCCACCAGCTCTTCATTTTGTTGAATTTTACTGTAATTCTAACCCAGTGTTGAGAAAACTAGAGTAGAGGGGTGAAAGCATCTTACCAACCCTGTATGAAAATGTTATGGTTATTGAAAAGAAAAAAAATATTGGAAATCTCTTGTAAAAAATACATACACCATTGTTTTGTATGAACTGTGAATGGTAACAGGTCATATATATTTATTTCCTCACAGGCCAGCATGTTTGAGGCTGTGAATGAAGTATACAAGCTGATGATCCCCATCTATGAACAAAACCGTGACTACAAGAAACTGGCACATGTGCACCAGAAGCTTCATGAAGCTTTCACCAATGTGACGCGCCAGGAAGGCAAGAGGGTCTTTGGCACCTATTTCCGTGTTGGCTTCTACGGGGCCAAGTTTGGGGACCTGGACGGGGAGGAGTTTGTGTACAAGGAGCAGATGATCACAAAACTTCCGGAGATTTCACACAGACTGGAGGTTGGTACTGCTGTTAGTGTGGGAACATGGGTGGTGTCTTGAGATGTTGCAAGGATCAGGATTTCCAGTGTTGCACCCTCATGAAGATTGGACTGTGTTGGGATTTATCATTGCAGATCTGTATACTTTCTTATGATTAGTAATGCTAATTAACTGAATTACAGTCTGATCATGTAAAACGCATGTGTTGCAGTGATTGCCCATGTTACAGGAATCACACACTGTCTTCGTTGTATTCTACATCAGTCGGTGATATAATGACTCAGAAATGAGGACATACTGGCACCCGTAATGAGAAATGTAATGGGTTTAGCTTTCAGCACGACCCATAGGTTTTTTTGGTTGTTTTTCCTTTAAATCTTGTTTATAATATGAAGCCTGTATGTTTAAGTGTTCTTTGCAAAGCCTCACCTGTGTAAGCTGTACTTTATCCTTTATCTTTTTTTACTGTTTGTAATTTGAAGATTACATTATTATTAACATAAGTTCCATGTGTTATATGCAATTCATTGTTATAAAATATGAATTGATAAGCCGTGTTTCTGTTGCGTTTCAAGTGTCTTTCATTTTTTCACTTTTTTCTACATTTAGAATTTTTATGGGGAAAGATTTGGACATGACTTTGTGGACATTATCAAGGATTCTAACACTGTAGAGAAAGACAAGCTGGATCCAGAGAAGGTAACTTTCATAGCCTATTGTAATTCAGTTAAACTCTGTAGAGCCTAAAAAGTTCAGTGACTGTTTGGATCAAGTATGCTCAACAACATTCACCATATCATTATTAATTAAGACATGGACAGTGATTATTGTGGAATACTTGATTATGGTTTTAATGGGTGAAATAATTTATAGATTATGGTGTAGTAACATCTATTTCTTAGGAAGAAAATTAAAGTGCATTTTACTTACTTTGTCCTTTTCTTCCCAGGCCTATATTCAGATCACCTATGTGGAGCCTTACTTTGATTTGTTTGAGTTCAAAGAGAGGATAACCTACTTTGACAAAAACTACAAACTCAGTGAGTTATTCCTCCTGTCTTCGTTGTATTCTACATCAGTCGGTGATATAATGACTCAGAAATGAGGACATTGTCACTTGTTTCTTTAAGTGTATAGTTATTTCTCAGTAGAGACCTCAGTGAAGCATCTTCCTGTATCCACCCATTTGTTTGCTAGGTACTTAGCCTTATGCAGAAACAGCAATTATGCAGAACACAGCCAGTGTTCAGCACCGGTAAAACAGCAGGGGACTGTATGCTGATATAAGAGTATAGAAAGTTCTTACTGACCTTTGATCCAGCCTACTTGGGTAATAATGTATGGTCATTTGAGCAGATATACATGGATACAAGACTTACAGACCTGATCATTGCTTTTATCACTGTGAAACTTTCTCACATTTGAAATAGGAAAGGGAAGTGGATTGTTGTTTGTGTGTTCTTTATCAGTTCAGTGCAGTTCAATTCAAATCAGTTTAAGGTTTTATTAGCTCGTATAGTCACACATAGGAGCAAACAGTACAACAAATACAATACATGTAAGTAGTAATTCATGAAATTAATGTAGCTTGATGTAGGTGACAAGTTGATAATTATGCGCCTAACAGATTTGGGATGTGGGTTGAGATCAGTACCTTTACAGAAGTTTTCAAGAAATTAGTTAAATGATTGCTGCACATTGCATTGCAATATTTCTTACACTGTCAGTAGTCATCTTAATGAACCTTCACAGTTTTTTAAAGCAACTTTAAATTCCAGTACACATAGGCTCCTTAAATATGATCATGTTTGAGTGATGATACAGGACATCAAAATAAGACAATATTATCAATTTACAGAACGTTTCATCTATGCCACACCTTTCACCCTGGATGGCCGAGCTCATGGAGAGCTACATGAGCAGTACAAGCGTAAGACAATCCTCACCACCAACCACTTCTTCCCATACATCAAGACCAGAGTTAGTGTCATTGAGAGGCAGCAGGTGGGTAGAAAAACTGTTGTTTGTATCTCAGTTTAAAGGAGTTTTCTTTTTCTCCCGGCTAAATTGTTTTTAAGCTACAAATTGGATTAGCCTGTATCAGCATTGAATGTAATCTGGCTGATGAGATTATGTAGAATCTGCAACCTTTGAAGTTGAGGCTTAAGTCATATTTTTGCTAAATGTAAGTTACTAACATAACATGACAACTTAGTGTATGTACCGTCATTAAGTGAGAAAAGTTTGACATGCTGTTGTTCTGGCCTGAGGCTCTTTCAGGCCATTGTAAGTGGCAGGGATCATCCCACATAGTGGAAAAGAAAATTAAAAGAAATTATGATTGAACAATTTCATGCATATAATGCATCTAATATGCCTAACAAATATTCATATTTATGCATAATCGATAACCATTTGCTCATGAATGCAATATTTCTGTATTGGATGTGGTGTTACTCTCAGTTTCTGCAACCAACTAAAGTTCAGTACAGATTGGCTTGTTCAGAGCCTGATATTCATTTCCTGGATTAGTGATTAAGCTTCATTTTGACTGGCTGCATGTTTCACTTATGTGTTTCCATATTATCCTGTCTGTAGGTGATTCTGTCTCCTGTTGAAGTAGCCATAGAAGATATCCAGAAGAAGACCAGGGAACTGGCCACAGCCATGTCTCAGGAGCCCCCAGACACCAAGATCTTGCAGATGGTGCTGCAGGGCTGTATTGGGACCACAGTCAATCAGGTAACATAGTGACACATAACCTAGGCACCTTATTCAAATCAAGTAAAACAACATGACAGACGCATCACAATGCGCCATTTACTGAACACTATGACAGGGACGTAATTATCAAGTTAAAAACACCTTTGGATAGAAGGGCTCATAGGTATGCTAGTTTTCTCAACAAATTTCACTGTTTTGAATATCTGTGATCTCCCAGTAGAACATTTTTGTGAAACTGCAAGTACTTTTGATTTAATGAAAGAAATTGGAGAAAAATTTTATTGAAACAAAGAATGTTCTAATGGAACTACATGTAGTTGATGTCCTGTCAAGCAGTTTTGGCAAAGATTAAGTCCATTTGTCAGGAGCTGTTAGAGCTGCTATATGAAAGACATGTGTCCTTATCTGCAGGGCCCACTGGAGGTTGCCCTTGTGTTCCTTAGTGATATAGTTGATGGCAAGCAGTCACCAACAAAAGCTCACACCAAGCTCAGACTCTGTTTCAAGGACTTCATTAAGAAGTAAGTGACAAATAAGAAAATGTTCATAATGTTTTTGACCTTCTTCTGTGAGTTGCTCACTCAGAATGCGGTGGAGTATCTCATTCTCACACCCTTACACTATGCTCTATTTCTGTTTCTGTTGGTCCTCAGAATCCTGTTCAGTTATCTTTCTTCGGATATTTATTACTTTATTTGTCAGTCCTGAAGAGGTGGATATTTGGGAATGTTGATTATTTTTAACAAATTAATGCACATCTTTGATAAGGTTTTCTGTTGAAATATTTTCGAATCACACCTAGTTTCTTTGCCATGGAGGTAATGTTGTGTTGGTTTTGTTATCGCTATACTAGAGGCCTACATCAATCTCATGAGCTCGAAGAATAAAAAACCTGCATACTTTTTAAATGGTCTAGTCAGGAGTTTCTCATTCTCTTACAGATTTTCCTCACACTTTCAAAGCATCTCACACACTGGCTCCCTAGAACCCAGGTTCAACAGCTCCTTCATTGTACCTTAATGAAAGATTTTATTTGGCATGGTATCATCTTGGGGCAAAACATACAGGGATAGGAAACATTGAGATGACCCTGTATCTTTTCTATGTTGGCATATAACATCTGTTCTGCATGAATAAAGTTTGGAGAAATATGGGATCATGTGCAGTCTTATACGAATGTAAAGACTATATTCCCCATAAAATTGTTACACTTTCACATTTTTGAGCTTGTACAGAACAGGCTTAAATTTTTTTAACAAAATTATACCAAAATTTGTATTTCATCTAATTTGTGGAATACGACATTATATGCCAACATGGATATGTGATGAATAAAAGTAATAATTTAGTTTCAATAGGATAAGGCAGATATCCTCATTGTATCACTTTATAGACTAATATGAATTTTTTACATTCTTGTTGTAAATTTGCCTACATGGGTAAGAACAGGTTAAGAAGTGCGTAAGTGTAACTTTGGTGTGCAACTGTTTCAGGTGTGGTGATGCCCTCCAGAAGAACAAGGCCTTGATCACACATGAGCAGAAGGAGTATCAGAGGGAACTGGAGAGGAACTACCATACCTTCAGAGAGAAGATCAGTCCTATGATCTCCACCACTACCTTACGTAGCAAGTCTAAGCATCACAAGAGGTTGGTGTTTGACCCTTAACTCTTTCAACATTTCTTATAGGCAGAGTTCATACGATCCAGTTCTTGTTTGTATTTTGACTAGAACGATAACTAATGCACCATTTTGCACTTTGGTGTGCAGTCTTCCATGTCATAGCCACATTGTGTACCATAAGCATTCTGTTAGTTAGCAGTTGAAATACGAATGATAACTGGAATCATGGGATTTTCCCATATTGGTTACCTTTAGAGGTCTTTGAGGAGTATTAAGCAACCCACACATTCTACACAACTGTATAGGTTTGGGGTATAAAAGTTCCCACAAATGCCTTGGAGGAAATGTGATTAAACTGCTAGACTACAAGTACATTAAAAGTATGGGGTCATTTTCTCACTCATGAGTGTCTCTCACCCATCTTCATAATGAAGAGAATGGATAATGTAGATACTCATGAATACCTCTGATGGCAGTTAAAAAGGCTGTTATTTGCTTTTGATCATATAGTGTTACACATTGCAATAAAATATGTACTCACATGCAGGGTATGGTCCTCACACTATAACCAGAAAACTAAATTGGCCCGCCTTCTAAGAAAATTGGTACCATTGGTTTGCACAGTAGTCTAAGGATTTGATAATTCCACATGGGACATTGGGCACTTGCTGTGGCTCTCCACAATATTTCCTGCATTTTGTTTTTCAGCAAAGAAGGAAGAGAATCTCGCAGCAAGATCAGGCACTCTGACCACAACTCATCTGTGTGTTGACCCCTTCCCGTGGTGACCATCTACTGTTACAAGCGGTTGGACTCTCCACCCCACTGCCAGCATCAAAAATCATGAATGTTTGTCTTTATTTTGTTGGGCATTTTCACCATTTATATCATATCTGTGATGATTATTCAAGCAAATGAAGTGTTTTGTTCAGTTATATAAAAGTTTAGTGCCCGTAAGCCAACTCTGATATTCTGGCAGAAGCTAGACGGCTACCTTAAGCTGCCAATGCCTAGCTTAGATAACTACAGTAGACGATTGTTTTGGAGTGGACTTTATGCACCATTTCCAGATATTCCCAGTATGAGGAAATCAGAAATCAGTGCGTCACAGCATGGGTAATGAGAATAGCATCAACCATAGGGGCCAAATAGAACAAAATAAGGGTGTACATGAAGGGGACCAGAGTTCATGTAAAACTGCATGTTTTTGCAGCATGCAGTAAGATTCTTGCATATATAGATAGGAAGAGCTATAATTCCATTATAGTAATTTCTGCTTTTGCATCTGCCAGCGACAATGTAGATATCACGTGAAAATTGTCCATGAGCTCAGTGGTGCATAAAGTCCATTGCCTTGTTTGAAGTGATGGATGATGTGATTTGACTGCTGTAACTGCTGAGTTGCATGCTTAGGGTCTAATAATTGAAGACCACACAGACTTACACGTAATGACAGTGATATTGCATATCAGATCAAACTGTAAAAGGTGTTGGAATTTATGATAGTGTTGTTTCATCCTTGACAGGATGTTTATAGTCCTCTTTGTTTTCAAGGGCTTTTCTATAATATGGTGCATATTTCTGTCTCTGATGGCATTATGCTGGGCTGGATAAATGTGAAATTTTTCGTTCTTTCTTTCTTTCTTTCTTACATCTGACTAAGGCATTTTGTCATTGCCTCCCCCACATTATTATCTTCATAATTAGCATCATCTTTAGTAAAACAGAAATTTTAGTGCTGTACTTTTAGTCCTAAGAAATTTTTAGATAGTATAACTTAGCATTTTATAGAGTGAATCTTTAAAATATTACACCCCCTTTGTTGAGAACTATTGTAAGAGGCTTCCAAGAACTTATATAATGTAATAGTACTTACATAATGTAATAGTAAAAGGAACTTAGAAAATGTAATAGTAAGACTCCAGAGCTATCTGCACACAGACAGCAAGAGTAAAAGCTTATCATTATCATCAACTTTTCGTCTGTGTTCATCAGATCAGACTCAGTTCTCAAGGCTTATGAAGTGCCAGGTAGACCCTTGTGTGTTCATAATTTCCTTCATCCAGTACCACGGGAGCCTGTGATCTGAAGATCAGAGATGTAAGAAACAACATTGTAATATAATTATGTAAGATGTGTATTTAACCTTTGTCAGTTATCTAGTCACACAAACTTTGAATATCAGCAAGTGTCTCTAACATACGTGTACATTTACATATATATCTTGGCTTTGGAGGGGCCTGAAATGATAACATGATATGACTTTGTACATAACTGTTGTATTTAACATGTCATTTGTATACTTTGGTCTGAATTTCGAAACAGTGCTTCAGCTTAAAATTTGAAGGATTGTAGTGTGCAACTTCACTTCAAAGTTGCTTTTAATACACATGCCTTCCTCGAAGGTGCACAGAAATGTGTTCACTCTCCTACTGATTAGAAGACAGTGTACAGCATATGAAAAGAGAAATAACCAAGGGAACCACAGCTGGTTCTAAGACTCGGATATATTGTATTGTAAGCGGTATAATCACAACTTTTGAAAATGATTGAAGTTTTTACGATGTAAGCAGCCTCTGACAATAAACTTAGCAAGGACAGACCAGTTGCTTTTGACTGGGACATTACTATGCACATGGCTGTCTTTCCCATTATTCACACACTATAAAGGTGGGAGAATAGGAAGGCCTGTTTCAAAATACAGATCAAAATGTGTGAAGTTGTATTGTTGAGATTTGTCTTGCCTTAATTAGTTAATTTCTGTGACAAGAATAATAACCTTGCATTATAAATGTCTCCTTGCCAGTAGTTTTCACTGTTATAATGTATTTGATTTACTCTCATTCACATACTGTCAGCTATCTCTTTGTTACTGTATATTACTATTAGTCTTAATTACCTTTGTTTTCAGTCAAATATCTCCAGTCAAGAGAAGGACCGGGTAGGGGATTACATCTCAAATTCTGGTGTTCACTTGTTTATCCCTGTAGTAACTGGTTTGTGTACCTCGCTATTTATGAAAGCGAAAAATGACCATTGGACTATTATTTGCCCCATAAGAAATTATTGCACAATGCCATACAGTGTTATACATCTCATTCATAACGCACTTAACACATCTGCAGTCTTCGCATAAATCCGGTCAGGCTGACTATACGTCATATGTAAACATGGCCTATCCTATGCAAAGACAGACGATATACTGTACATATAAATACACAATATTACAAATGAAATCCATAACAAGCTACTGCTAGTCACTGTGGTCAGCACCCCAGGGTCACCCTCCAACTCTAAAGCCAGATACTCATTTACTTGCATTTGGAGTGGGGAAAGGGGAGGGAAGTGTCATTCCAAAGGGCAGCACAGGGCAAACAGTGCAATCCTGGAATCAAACCCACAAACTTCAGACTTGAGAGTCTTTGGATTGTGAAAACACCTCCCAGGCCACAAGCCCACACTGCCAGTATTTATGCCAGTGTTTTCATAATTCGTCACATGTCTTTAGTACTGATCAGTTGGAACCATAGCTTCAGGAATAAAAATACAGGAGCTAAAATATCTGGTTTTATATTTAAGACAGGTTATCATTGACCATTTTAGATTTGGAGAGAAAAAAAGAATGATCAGGGATGTTTCTGCACATCTGGTAGTCTTGACACCACATCTTGAATTGGTTTATGCCAGCAGAAGACATAGTAGGATGGGGGGAATTGTGCCATAACGGCTAATGCATCAGTTCTAGGCCTGTCTCATCTAATGTTGAACACTGTGTGCAATAATCTATGTCATACAATACAACATCACTTCCTCACACACCTGAGATATAATCATAATTATTATGTTCCATGTTTTGTATAGTTTCTCAGTTGTCCAACTTGCAAAGACCAGAGTTATTGCTCTGCTGTTCTCTGACAAAGTGACTGGTTTGGAAAATCAGCTTTCTGTAATTACATTTCTTCGTTTACCACAGGGTCGTTTCTCAGATTATTTTCTTACTGTTGTCGATAAGGAAAACGGGGACATGGGAAAAATGAAATTTTGACAAATGCCCATGTGCGGGAGAGCACGAATATAGATTTATCGATTTGATTTAGATCTGCTCAGCACGTAGGTTAGTTTTGTCAGAGGACAGCAGTGCTTTCATAATAGTTATTGAGCATTTCACCCTTTGTTTTCATCTCCACTGAATGTGTTGATTTCACTATGGTGCTGCCTTATTTTCTCATAGAAGCCATATTTTTCCAAAAATGTCAACAGGCATTGGGACTTGCATAATACTGAATTTGAAATTTCACAATGGTGTTAACTTTGGTTGATCACAATGATATCATCTACATTATTATGCTTATGCTGGATAACTGAGTGGTCAGGATGGAATTGGTTTTTATTGACTTGTCAGGCCTCTAAATGTCAGTCTTTGTGCACTGTTTGCTTTATGCAGATGACACAGTTTAAGGCCTTTGGCAAGTATGAAGGGGCAACCAGTTGTCTTGACTGTGACAGTATTATGAAGTACTAGTTAGTCCCATATCTGTTCATATTTTTGCTTTATCCAGTTCTTTTAGACCTTCTGATTTAAATATGAAAGATGCAAGGAATAACATTGTAATATATGTAAGATATGTGTAACATGTAACATGTTTTCAGGGGGAATGGGAGGTGTGCATTGGAAGTTGGGGAGGGGGAAGGAATGAGCAATTTATTGATTTTGTTCAAACACTAGAGTGATGAAGAGTTCAAAATCACCTTTGGCTTTGATAACCCTAATTGTAAGCTCATGTCTCTCCCCCTCCTTCCCGCATCACACAGAGATTGCAGTTTGCTGTTGCATGAGTTGGTTGCAGAAAAATCGTATTACAAATGTCTCTGTAGTATTGAATTGTATACCTGCACTCCCGGTAAAGAATTCAGAGTTTGGTCGCTTCATTGTACAGTGCATATTTTTTTTACTTTGTGATAATACCCTGTGAGCTTCCACCCTTAGTTCCTCATAACAAGAATAAAACAATCACGCACACATAAGCTTTTGCTTGACCAAATTCTGTTTGTACCTGGTTTTGATTTGCAAGTGTTTTGAATGAATCATGTTTTTTTCAGGACTGGCATATATAGTACATAGACAAGGGCAAAAACTGTGCTTATCCTTCATTCCCATGAGAGCCAGGAAAGTTGTCAGAGAAGTGATCACATTGAACAACCTAGGTTTTTTTGTTCTCTTATCCAATGTATTGTTCCACTTTATCACAACTCTTGGGACTCAAAGTTGCAATTAATCAGTGATGCTAATAGGGGCATTTATTGTTTTAACTACCTGTACTTGAGAGTCTACAAGCACAACCCCTTTGGATTCCATGCTGCAGTCCACATAGATCCACTTGAGACCCCATATGAAAGTGCTAGATGATATCCTTGAAGACTTTCTATGTTACTTGTGTGCCAGCCCTGCCTGTGGTTTGATTTTTTTTTGATAGCAAGAGTACAGTATTGGTCAGTATTTGGCATAGATCTACTCAACCGCAAAGACTAAAATAAAACAAGTTTTACACAAGTTTATGACATGCCTTGCTTCAAGTCATTTTTATTATGTTTTCAGTGTTCAATATGTGCAGCCCACAGTTAGCACAAATTAGTGCAAAGATGCCACGTTTCAGAGACATCTCTCTCAGAAATCAGAGAATGTTGGTGATTTCCAGAGATAGTTCGACGTTAATCAGAGAGACAGCTTGCATGGAAAAATCAAAATCTAAGAAAAAGTGTTAATTCTATTTTGAACCTTGTGTTCTGGTGGGCCTTGGACATTCTTAAACCATGTTATAAAGACAAATTAGATCTAATGTATTTATACACATACAAGTTTATGTCTTAAGACCTATCTCTGTAATGTAAATCACTCCTAATAATGACATATCCTAGACTGAAGACAGTGTGAAACTACAAAAAAATTCAGAAAATATTATTAACAGTGAGTGGCATCCCTCACTAATGGGAGACGAAGTCCCTATATTATAACTTATTTTCATCAAATCCTGGGGAATTGAAGCCACTTTGTTACATTTAAATTGATTTTCATCAAAACCTGGGGAGCTGAAGCTACTTTGTTACATTTAAATTGATTTTCATCAAATCCTGGAGAGCTGATGCCACTTCGTTACATTTAAACTGATTTTCATCAAATCCTGACTGCATTATACTATGCAGTAAGTTAGTACAATAGGTGAAGAAAAAGAGAAAACTGGTTTGAAAAAAATTGATTTTTGTTATTCAGCTAAATGGACACAGGCACATTTGTTACATTTAAATTGATTTTCATCAAATCCTGTCTGCATTATAATTATGCAGTAAGTTAGTACAATAGGTGAAGAAAAAAGAGAAAAACAGGTTTAAAAAAAATTGATTTTTGTTATTCAGCTAAATGGAAAATGACACAAAATGTAGATTTTAAGGTAAAAGTTGAATCTTCTTTTTGCCACAATAACTCAAGTGTTGATTCATTTTCTCTCAAACCTGCTGCTTTTTTGTGTAGTGGAGATGACATTACACTGACTGCACCACCACTACTTTCAAGATCTATGACAAAATGAGCTTTCACTGAAATGTTTACATTGGCAGAGCTAAATTTTGTGAAGAAACTATAGACAGTGTCTAGTAATTATGATGGCTTTTCCAAAGTGTCTAGTAATTATGATGGCTTTTCCATTGTACACACTTACTAAACTAAAAGTGGCCTCTATGCCAAACATCAATTTGATTTGACTATTAGTTCGATATCTTAAGAGAATCATAGTCAGTATAATGATATACTGTACCTTAGTGGCCATTTAAATCGCAATAGGAGACTAAAATCCTGTAAGGTTATTCAAAAAAATATTATATTATTTTAAATATAAGAAATAAAAACGTATTCAGTTGGATAGTTTAGATTTGGGTAAATACATATAGTGTTATATTGTTGAATTACGCCCTGCTTGCTGGCTTCCCGTGTTATTGTCCTGTCAATTCATTAAAAAAAAATAGTACTAACTTTTAAGTTTGATGGTGATTTAGAGTCAAAAGATCTATTTTAAAATAACTAGTAAGTTCCCCCGTTTCTTGAAAGAAACCCTGTAGTCGTATACATAATCCTTACGTTAATTAACGCACTGCGGTAACCACAGGAAACTCCCAAAACATTAGTAGTGTTCACTATAACACAGTACGTTAATTAACGTATGGATTATGCATACGGCTACTGGTGACTAAATTGCCAGAGAAAATTCATGCAAATAGAATTAAATTCTAAATCTTTCATCATAGAGTGAATGAGCATTCACGCTCCAAAACTTTAACCACCATTCGAGCTGAAGAATGTGTTGGTTTTTTTTTCTTTTGTCTTGCACCTTTCCCATAAACTCCGGTGCGCGCCGTGCTGGGCACAGCTCAGTGGCGTTCAATAGCCGCATCAAAGGGAGAAATCATTGCAAATTATTGTTGTCTTCTTGGATTTGTTCTTTGAATTATTATTGCTTTCTGTGATTTTTTTTTTTTTACGTCTGTATTGTGGTTCAGGCACTGACCAAACACCCAAAGGGCTTACCTAGGTACCTAATAATAACACGTCTTTTGTGAATTTTTGACTGTATTCTAAGGCTCCTTCACGCCATTCTCGATGTCACAAATCTGAGCTTATATTTTTTTATCATGTAGAGAAATGAAGAACCACGTGATCAGGACGTGACTAGCATTACTGTGCTGGTTTTGAAATGAAATCTCAGCTGTTTATTTTTACAGTAGTTATTTAAAACTACGTACCACTACACCTTTGGTGACTGATAACGCTCTTGTTATCATGAACTTATTACAAAATGCATTACAATCATAACAAAACTCTCTCGTGTATCTATTCAGACTTGTGTAACCTCATTATCCTGTCAGTGGCGTAGTCAGTACCGTTCATTGAGGAGAGGAGAGGAGTGTTGCATTGATGGTGATGTTTGTCTACGTTAATTTAACAGTTCATTTTCAGCACATTTATGGCTTAATCAGAGACAACGTTTTAACCGCCAGGAAGTAGGTTACAAGCTTATAAAGAAGGTTAACGTGATTGCACCTTTTATAATTATGTCCAATGTCTATTTTTTTGTAGGGATGGAAGAGGAGGGAAAGACAAAGTGCGTCTGACCCTCACAGGCTACACCCTTGCGTCTTTCAGCCTATCTCATTCAGAGATAACAACCCTTCGTCTACTATCAACTATCATGACTTTATGTGTGTGGAGTTTCCCAACGTAGTATTTTGTATTGGGCTTCGCGCAAGAGCAGAATTTCCCAGTCATGAGATTATGACTATGACCCTTTTTCTGCCGTCGTAAGGGCTATATAATCGTTACTTGTGATCAGAGGACAGGCAACCAGTTAAGCAAATAATAAGTGAAGTGAACTATCATCGTTACAGTTTCGCGGACTTTTCTTCCAGGATCCATAGCATAAAGGTAGGCTTATCATTAAACGATAAAAATAATATATATACAGTACATTGCACTTTTATCATGCAGGTCCACCGGAGGTACTATTTCCCCGAAGCCTAATTCTTTGTAATGTCACAGGATTTTCGTCATAACGATACTAATCTCAGTTACTGGCAGAAATAAACAAACAAACGAGTCTTATTAATCATTTGAATTGAAGAGATTCTAGATTACAAACTGACAGATCGTTTTGCTATATATTCCTATATCTATAGGCCTATTGTCGACTGTTTTCACTCAATCCCTAATTTTCGTTGGCTATTCTCGCTGACCAGTAGTGAAGATAAGCATCTGAACTAAAACGAGAAATTACTTTAAGAGCCAACGACAAGTAAATTATTTTGCTGTTATGTCTTTGTTTGACCTACTCCCATGAAAACCCACCTGGGGCCTCAGGCTATTTCCAGAAAACATATGTTAATTAATTGGCAAGGCCCTGTCTCTTTTCAGCCTTGAGCTTCAAATAGTGCTGCTTTAATTTAACCTAAACTGGCCAGTGACAAATGCGCTAAAACAGGCTACAGTACAACTAAGGCCTCTACGTCCCTGGGAGGGAGCAAAAAATGACTTGAAAAAATTATCACCCTTAACAGTGAGTTCAACTTTGGCGATATCAATAGTAATGCGCTTGTATAACCTTCACGAACACTAGCAACCCTCCATATATCTGTACGAGGGTCGTTCCAGAATTCGTGCAAGTAACTGTAATCTCAAGAGCAGATGAGTATAGGATTACCCGGTACCTAAATCTTCCTTGCTGCCCACACGAAATGAAGCCTATTGCGCCAATCGCGGAAGATATTTGGTACTCTAAAGGATTAATGGCACATCACTCAAAATTTACAACTCTTGGAAGAACATGGGTCCTCTCAAATTCCCTCCTTGCAAGTCCATTCTTCAATTTACCAAAAAAAAAAAAAAAATTATTTCGCATGATGCTATGTTAGGACTGTATGGCGAATGGGATAAAATTTGCATCTTCTGATATCTCGTTTAGAACCAGAGTGGTCGTCCTTCCATCTTGAGACCAGCATTGTCATGCGGTATCAATGTTCTTGAGGTGCCAACACTTTAGCTTTTTTTTTTTTATCGCTCCGATCGCTTTGGAGGTACTACTTGTGTGTAGTGGTGGGCAAGCATTGTAGAATTTGGCAGGCAGTAGTTGAGCTGCGAATGGCATTAATTCATTGGAAAATATTGGAAACAAACTGTTACCTACTTGAAAATCAGATCTTAAAACAACTGATCGGTCAATTCTCTCATCTATTCACATCTTTTTTATTTATTTTGAAGGATTCTGTAGAGGCTTGTTCAGATTTCATCATGCCTAGTAAACGTTGTTGTCCCTCAAGTCAGATATAGCGAGCGGGATCTGAATACCTCTCAGTCTTTCTGATTTTTGATCGTCGCTTATCAGATTTTGCACATAGTTTAACTTCTTAAAACCAAAGTCCTTCATATGTCAGAAGGTATATTGGACTACGTGAAAGGTCACAGGTTTTGCTTATTTGAGTTATCTTAGAATATACGTCATCTTTTATCATTCGCTCTCTCAAGTCAACAGGTAATTATGGCAAACGCTCCTGATAATGCCCATAGCTTATTACAGAAATCATTTATCTCCTCTTGACACCGTCGAATTCACCTGCAGACAGTTTCATAGGAGCAAGGGAAAGCTAGAATACATTTTTACGCCTTCATGGATATTCTTCGGCTCTTTACCGAGACAGTTTTTTTTTTTTTTTTGGTAAAATTACAGAATCGCACACGGAGTGGATTATATTCCACAGTTTATATTCTCAGTCACAAGCTGACACGTGTTATTTTCTATAGTATCATTTTTACACGCTGGTACCAGAATATATTGAAGCAGAAGAGTTGGGTTTGAAAGTATAGAGATTAAACTTTAATTTGATATATACAGTACTATTTGTTTTCACTTTCTTCGAAAAGCCGTTAAATACCAACTTGCATGAATTCTGGCACTACCCTCGTAACCACGTGGAAAGCTTTTTTTTTTGTTTGTTTTGGCAAGGTCGGCTGTCAATTCTACTCCTCAGGCAGACAAAGGCAAAGCTAAGTTGTGATATCTCGAAGGATGGGCAAAATCAAGCAATGCGCCATCGACATTTGCGATCGCCGACAAGTCTTCAGGCCTGGGGAGACAGTCAGAGGAAAGGTGACCATCGAAGTTGAGGGTGACACTGCTCTCAGGGTGAAGGGCATTGTCATCTCGTGCAGAGGTCAGGCGCTGACTAAGTGGACCAGCTTCACCAAGAGCAGATGGGCCGACGATCCTAATAGCACAGAACTGTATGTGAACCTTGCCAAACAACTGGAAACAGGCAACCGTGAGTTCTATGACATTCTTCGTCATGCTCATCTATTACTGCACACACACACACACACATATATATATATATATATATATATATAAATATATATATATAT
>JAWQUT010000035.1:3025681-3037175 GCA_033807755.1 Ellobium chinense
GCGTGGGAATAGGGGTAGGGGGGAGAGAGAGGAGGTGGAAAGACACACAAAACGCATTTGAGCTATTAAACTGATTTGTGAATGAATCACTGACATGAAGACTCTTCTTTTTGTCTGATGTTGGGATGTTGAGTAATTCTCGTTTAAGGTTACAGGTACTCAAATTGTAAGCCCCCGTGAGCCATTTAATAAAATTTTCTTCTCGAACTACAGGAACATTCCGATATGATCAAGGCTAGTCACCACTCTGCCCAAATTATATATTGTTTACATTTAGATTTTTCACAATTTTAAATTAGAACTAGAGTCAAGGTTCAAAATCTTTATTAGGCACTAGGCCAATATCAGGGGTTGAAAATGTGGCCTTCACTTGCAGATCACAGGCTCCCACAAATGAAATCAGCTGAGGCAGTTGGGAAATACTAGACCTGCAACAATCATTTTTTTTTCTTTACAAATTCAGGATTGAATTTCACCAATGTTTAGGTGTGATTTTAGGTTATACGATTATTTCTACACAGTCTGTCCAAAGCACAGATTTTATACTCTGTTATTATTGACTCTGATAGTCCAGAGATTTTGGATCAATTAGGTCCTTGCAATCTTTAGACCAACAATAAGGCATTCTTTCTAGAAGGAACTCTTCATGTCAGTAATTCATTTACAAATCAGTTTAATAAGCTCAAATGCATTTCTGGCTTTAGATATTTAGAGTTAGAGCTGGCAGTACGGATGGGAAAGGAAGGGGGCGGGGGCACCAGGACGCTGCACCGTGGCTGACCAGCAGTGACTTTTTTGGTTTTTCATTTGCAATTTTATGTACTTACATAATAATTATATATTTTTTTCGTACGGTTTTATGTGTTTGTACAATAAGGGAGATGTATAACATTCTACTTTTTCTAGGACATTGTGAACTAAATTCCTTCGGGGATGATTAAAAATCCGTGTTCATGTTGGTTGTTTTTTTTCCATTTTCATTTTTCAATTTTTTTTTCAAACCCATTTTGATTGTAGTTAGGCCATATGGTTACAAAGAGTTACAGACCGCACTACTAGTTTGAAGATTTCTCATCCCATTCTCTCAGTGCCATACTGGTGGTCACATAGAAATATCTTGGGCAACTTCAGCTCCATTTTACATTGGACATTCTAATCATTTTTTTTAGCTGTCAAAGAGATACCGCCCGGGAAATACTCCTACACCTTCAACTTCCGACTGCCTCTTCAAAGCCTGCCCTCATCTTTCGAAGGACGTTACGGGGCCATCCGTTATTGGCTGAGGGTGGAGGTGGACAAGCCGTTTCCAAGCATCAATGACAAGTATCACAGGGGATTTACAGTGCTGGCTCATCTGGATATGAATGAAGCCGTGTATCGGGTGAGTTGGGGAGGCCTTATATCGGGTGAGTTGGGGAGGCCTTATAGCGGGTGAGTTGGGGAGGCAGGGTGAATTGGGGAGGCCTTATATCGGGTGAGTTGGGGAGGCCGTTTATAGGGTGAGTTGGGGAGGCCTTATATCGGGTGAGTTGGGGAGGCCTTATATCGAGTGAGTTGGGAAGGCCTTATATCGGGTGAGTTGGGGAGGCCTTATATCGAGTGAGTTGGGGAGGCCTTATATCGGGTGAGTTGGGGAGGCTTTATATCGGGTGAGTTGGGGAGGCCTTATATCGGGTGAGTTGGGGAGGCCTTATATCGGGTGTTGGGGAGGCCTTATATCGGGTGAGTTGGGAAGGCCTTATATCGGGTGAGTTGGGGAGGCCTTATAATACTTATATCGGGTGTTGGGCAGGGGAAGGGGAGTGAAGAGAAGGAGACTGAGAGCAGAGATCGAACGCTGTATCACAGGTTTATTGTGGGCCCATTTTCTAGACCTACTTTTGAAACTTGGAGAACTTTTACAGCAAGCACAAGACGCAGTTTACTTTCGGAGATTTACCCCATGGAGAGAGTCAAAATACAAATCACAAGCATTAAATAGCTTATATGGTAGTAGTAGCGATTAATAGTAGCTGTAGTAGTAGGAGGAGGAGGAGGAGAAGAAAGATGAGGAGGAGGAGCAGGAGCAGGAGCAACAGCTGTGTAATATTATTATTATTATTATTATTAGTAGTAGTAGTAGTAGTAGTAGTAGTTGTAATAGTAGTAGTAGTAGTACTCTTATACATAGTCTTTGGTAATAGTACTAAAAGTGGAAGTAAGTAGTAATAGTAATAAGTGGTAGTAATAGTTCCAGTGATAGTGGACATCATTTTTGCCTTATTTGGAAGCCACATGTAAAGCCAGGAATGTGTGTGTGAGTGTGTANGGGGGGGGGAGGGATGTATTTTGTATATAAATATGTTCCTTATACAAGAGAGTCGTCTCAATGGCAGCAGGCAATTTTAGATTTCTGGAATAAGAGGCCCTGCCTGCCATATTGAGTGTTACTGTCTCACAAAAGCAGTGTTCCCTCTCCCTCATTTTATTAGTTTGTGCATGTTTTCCATTTGTCAACACAGCGACCACCATCCAGCCAGGTCACGAAGACTTTGTCTAAAGCTCTGGGCTTTGGAGACGCAGGAAACTTGAGTTTGTCAGCTTCTTTAGACAGAACTGGATATTGCCCGGGTGAAAAGGTAATATGTTATCTTATACATTTCAGTTCTCCAACCTTTACCCACAGTTTTCTTTCGCAGTTCTACTCACAGAAGTATTGGTTTTTTTTTTTAATCTACGGAAGCACTAGTTACTACTAGTTTCCAGTAGTCACAAACTGCCATCGGTGTCCCTAAACCCATACTCTCCATCTTCTCAAAACACACTAACTAGCACAAAGTCTGCAAGCACAGCCACTATTCTACTCAGGAATCTCGACATAGCTTCAACGGGGATATGTATGACGTCACTCATTGAGATTAGTCTTTCTGTAGATTTTTTTATACTGTGGTCTGACTGACATGGCCATAAGGGGTTATGTTGACATCACTCACTGGGAGAAGTCTTTAAATGTAGATTTGATTTTATTCTGTGATCACTATCTAATGAGTACCTTGTTTGTTTTCTGACAGATCGCAATCAACTTGGAGGCGAAGAATGAAAGCACGAAAGATTGTGGCTGTGTCAAGGCTTCACTTATTCAGCGTGTTGCCTACACCGCTGGTGGGGAGAATGAGACAACCACTACGATAATACGGACATTGGAAGGCGACAAACTAGGTAAGTTGCAGTGGACCATCGTTTATGTCAGCAGGGTTAGATCTACGTGTTTTGTTTTACTCCCGCGAGGAATCTCCTAGGGAAAGTGGGCGGAGCAGAATGTTAGTAAGAAACTGTGGAATCCCTTGGCAATACACCGGAAATAAAAGCTCTCCACAAATCATGTTTCTTTAGATTTGGAGAGCGTGCAGCAACAACTGCTTGAAATGGGACATGAGTTTATGTCAGCAGGGGAACGTGTTTTGTTTCCGCGAGGGATCTCTTAGGGAAAGTGGGCGGAGCTGAATGTTCGTACGAGAATGTGGAATCCCTTGCAATACACCGGAAATAAAAGTAAAAGCTTTCCACAAGTCGTGTTTCTTTAGATTTGGGGAGCGTGCAGCAACAACTGCTTGAATTGGGCCATCAGTTTCATGTTTTGTATTTTTTTTACTGTATCCTATAATTTGCCTAAGTTAAAAATAGCCACTGTTGGTCTACTCAGAATGAAATATTATTTGCTTTTATCATTTTGTTATGATTTCTGTACGATACAACAATGATGATATGTCAGATATCAGCCCCAGGTGGAAGCTTGAGGTCACTGAGGGAACGGCAACGGAGGAGGAAGCAGTTTTTTTTTCAAATAGGGACACATGGTTTTCGGTTCCACCCTGAGGCTCCTCCCCCCCCCTCTCTCTCTCTCTCTCTCTCTCTCACCTCCCCAAATCTGTCTTGCTAGCATGCTGCGACCAAACACATTCTACCTGTCATTCATATTTATATGATATTTTAGCAAAAGGAAAGACAACCGTCTGGCACCAACAGCTGCTTCTGGTGGATGCCCTTCCACCCAGTTCCAAGCAACTAACCTGCCATATCATCAAGGTAAGAAACTCTCACACTCACACATCATTGGGTAGATCACTTGGGAACATCATGCATTCACTGTGGTATACTGAGTCACTCATTCATACCCTCAGAAGTGGGAAGTGAGCAGACGCAAACAGATGCTCACACAAAGTAGGATAAAGGGAAAAGTTCTCAAGAAGACAAATGCAGAGAGAAACTTTACATGACAATCTGTTCCTTTATCCTCTATATCCTACTTTGTGTGATCTGAGCATGTGTTTGCGTCTGCTCATTCCCCACTTACTTCCTTTACTAAGTGCTTCGTTTCCATCTTGTATTACTATTCATATCCTCATATATAAACGGTCAATATCTGGTTTAAAAATGAAAAAAGAAATGGATTTTGACTTCGATATTTAAGTGGGAAAAAAAATTGAGATAATTCAAATCGATGATAAGGGAGATGAGTCAGTAAGTTCATAATTTGCAACTACCCTTGTTGTCTCCCGTGAGGGCCCTCCCAAAGACAAAACAAAAAGAGTTTAGCTGCAAAGTTAGGCTCACAGCAGCCTTTGCAGGTGATTTCAAAAAGGAGGAAAACAAGATCATTAGTGGTTAGATGTTCATAAAAAGGAAAATAAACAATCCATTCGTTTATAAAGATCAAATAATACTATTTCCTGAAAACAATGATCTTTAAACAATGTCTGTCGCATTATCGGTATATTGATATTGATGTGTACCCACACATCTTGATTGTCTGACTGACTGGATGTTTGGTTGACTGACTGACTGACTGACTGACTGACTGACTGACTGACCAGCCGTTGGCTGTTGGTGGCAGGGTGACCGATCCCGTCACCTTCTGATAAACAGGCATACTATACTCACAGAAAATTCTCAAATCTTTACTGTATTATTAAAGCTGAGTGCTTGTGTATATGTCAAAATGTGTGCCACGTAATATGATTTTTGTTGGCTGTGTGTATGTAAGGGTGATGTGTTTTGTGTATGTGTGTATGTGTGTGTTTGTGTGTTTGTGTGTGTGTGTGTGTGTGTGTGTGTGTGTGTGTGTGTGTGTGTGTGTGTGCATGTAGAGGTATGTAATTTGTTTGATGGAGTGCATATGTGTAAAAATGTCATAGTATGAATGTCACCCCCACCTGTCCTTATTTTTTTTTTTAAGCTGACATAAGCTGTTTTTGTTCTAAATATTTTTCTTTTTCTTTCTAGGTGACCTATTCTGTGGCCATTGTTGTAGAGGTTCCCCTCGGAATAGACCTGTGTCTAAACTTCCCTGTCAAAATTGGCACCGCACCTTTGGGCTTGCCTGTTCCAGCGGACGCACGCCTCGTATCAGGGGCGTACGTGAATCAACAGTCCCTGGCCATTAACTACGGGCAGTGCACGAGGGGAATCCAGGTATTTTTCTGTTATTTTCTGTCAGTATTTTGTGTTGTTATTTTCTGTTAAGAGTAGGACAAAGTTATCATCTTTATCATCATCATCATCAGCAGCATTTTCATTATCATCATTGTAAAATAGGCGTACATTTTAAAACATTTGTTCAACCAGATATGGATCAACTTTTAAGTGAAAATAAAATTTATAAGAGTTGAAAAGATAAAATCACAATCTAAATGTTTCGGCAAAAGCTTTTTTTTTTAGTAGTTAGTAAATGAGTAAATGAACATTTTGTAAACGCTCCCATACAAAGACAAAATGAAAAGTTTGAAACAAATTGCGCCTAGATAGGTTAACTAGAAACGAGGTTTTAGGTTAGTAGTACCTAGAACAGAGGTCTTAGAAATAGTGGGTAATGATAAGCTCATTACTGTCATCTTCATATTCATTGACACAAGAAGTCATTCCCACAGCACTGCATTTGAAAATTAGATAATATACAATTAACTTCAGTAGTGAAGGAGCGAACGGTTTCGGAGTCAATATGTTGTTCAACATCATAGAAGAAAAAAAAAGAGCCTCTTAAAACAGGCTGCTAGGATAAAGAAAACAGTATAAACTTTATTGATCCACACACACAGAGCGGAATGCTGACCCATTCTCACAGCATATTTTAGACTGTAAGACCTTAGTTGTCTTGATGTTGAAGGCACGAAAGATTTGCGGTAGCGCTCAGTTCTAGCATGGTAGTAAAAAATGGTTGCTTCTTTTAGAGATAATATTATAGTCTTCTTTCAGGGGATGAGCACTATCATTAACTACTGTTAGGGCCTTTTTCAAAGATAATTTTTTGTAAAGATGATTAAAAGATGGTAATTTGCAATTAATTATTTTCTCTGATTTATGTATTATTTTGTTCAGTCTGTCTTTATCTCCATTTGTAAAGTATACATTCAGTCTACAGACTTGATATCTTAATCCTAGATGGGATCAATCAAAGTGTAATTTAAATTCTTATGTAGACTGCATTATATTTTGTTACACTGCAACGTTCGTGGATTACTTGCTGCCGTAATCAACAAACTGATTTCTCTCCCATCCCCACCTCCCATTCTTCCACAACATCGATGTTCCCTTGCCTTAAATCAGAAGACTGACCTAAATATCTTACGTGATGATGCAAGACATCGTATTCCACAAAAGTGAGGTTTAGTACCGTTTAGTGAATAACTAGTTCACACACAACTTATACTTGTGTTGGCATTAAAACATGTGATTTCTTGTAAAGTTGATGTCTTTGAGCTCTTGCATGAATATTCCGAGCCGGCTAAAAGTTCGGCACAACACGATGCCAAAATGTGCATGTCACCTAATTTGTGAGATACGACATTTTATTGATGATATGCGAAATCACGCTTAACATTATGCTTGACATATATCTATATTGACATATTTCGTGAGCTGAGAATTAACTGGTTCTCTTCCAGTTTTGCAATTTTTTTAAAGGTAGAAATTGGACAAGAAACCCTGAGTCGCAAAGTTCTATGTCCGAGAAATTTGAATCTGTAAGTAATAATATGAATGAATAAAAAGGCGATCTCCTATAGAACTTTGTGCTCTTTTGAAGAGAAAATCAAAACTTTGACCTAAATGCTTGACATATTTTATTTTTATGTTACACATTAGCCTACATCACTAGAGTTTCATGCTAGATCAAACACGCTTGGCCCAGAACAAAGGTTTATACAAAAGACGAAATATGTAAAATCCGATGTCGAGGATATATTATAATTATATTACCATTTCGTTCTTTTATGCCCCTTTCAACAAATCTCCAAGTATTTGAAACGTTTATGTCATTCTCTCCATTTTCCAACTTATTAATTTTATTAGGAGACAAGAAATGCGATTTTTATGAGCTCTTTGATGTGGCATTTTCTTTTTATCTCAGTGAAGCCTGGGCCAATAGAAAGGAATTTTTAAAAATAATATTTGATTCTAACACATACGACTGATTAACTTACTTGTAATATATCATTATTTTACCATGGTGATATTTTGTAAATAGACCTCACCCCGACCTGTCTGCCCCTGATTTTAAGAGGTTGTCTGTAAATAAATAGATAAAATAAATATATAGTGCTGTACTGTTCCTTTGTTGCAGAAATTTACAGAGACAGTTACTAACTTTCCCAACATGAGCTGGTACGTTCCCTGGACAGTCTATGTGAAAAATTACCGGCCAGGACAGGTAACACCACAGACAGTTGTGGCCAGAACACCAGCCGCAGCGGCCACACCACCAGCCCCACAAACAGCGCCCAATACGGGTGCACCAAGGCGTACGAATGCACCACAACCAAGACCTCTATCAGCAGCACTTCCTCCTTCTGTTGCACTAAAACATGCCGAGGCAATGGGACAAGCCTCACCTCACGAAGCACCAGCAGTACTGGTGACTCCATCTGCACCGCCATCAGACCTGCCGCCCTCTTACGAGGAGACGTGTGCAACCCCTAACAGTTTCATGCCTATTCCGGGTGCTAATCCTACCAACGTCATGCTCTTTGCAGGCGCAAATCCCACTAATGTCATGCCCTATCCAGGTGCAAATCCCACTAATGTCATGCCCTATCCAGGTGCAAATCCCACTAATGCCATGCCCTATGCAGGTGCTCTCGCCAATGCCATGCCTATTCCGGGTGCAAATCCCACCAGCGCGATGCCCACTCCATACTATATGCCACCTGAAGAAGGGAAAGGAAGCATTCTCTTCTTGCAGTTTCCGGAGCTGGACATTAAGTCTGTTGCAGAGTGCTTCAAGCGGACTGTCCCTAATATGTTGCTACACGGAGGAAAGGTGCTGGCCTTCGTCCCTCAGGTAGGCAACTGTACCAACAAATATCTTTCCTTCGTTATTTACTTCTCTTTCTATCTGCAATACATGATACTTTGTTTTTTCTTCCGCTGTCCTCTGTACGAGGGTCACTCCATAATTATTTATCTTTCTATCTGCAATGCATGATACATTCTTTCTTCCGCTGTCCTCTGTACGAGAGTCACTCCATAGTTTCCGAATTGGAGCATAAGAGTCAGGGCAACAATAAGATTTTTTGTTTGGTTCTTGTTTCGTCATTCTTTTGTCTCTATTCAAGAAATTGGAGGGAGGAATGGTGTGGAAGAGGAGTTTCCGAGATGTGATATTCATTATTTATTTGCCTGTCTATCTACAGTGTATATATAGGTTTATACTGGCAACATATGCCTGTTGATGAAGAAAAGTATAATTCAGTCACTCCACGCTATCTCATACAATACAAAAATCACGCTAGTTTCAGTTGTGGTTGCTGCAAATCCTATGCGTTACGTCATGCACATGACTTGTATAACTCTTAGGAAGCTGCAAATTTCTCGGACTTTTGACATTCAGATTTTTAACTTTCATAACTCGTGAATTATAAAGCAATCATATTAATCCCGTAAAATATTGGAAAAGACGAGAAACTAACACACACAAAAAGTCCTTTGAATTTCGAGGATGACTAAATCTTCATGCTCAATTTTAAATAAAAAAATGGTCTTATACAAGTGGTCGTTTTAGAGCGACTAGTTTTGATAGAACTATACTGCATAAGCTACTCTGCGATTATTAAGTCTAGTCCAGACTAGTACATTTTACCAACAATTAGTGTATTGTTACACACATGCAGAGACTATTTGTAACTCTTAATTCCTTCTCCACAGCTCTCATTCTTCCCTGCACATCCAACAGCGGCCATCGTGATTTATTTTGGTGCAGAGAGAGTCGCTCTCAGCTGGCTACAGAACATGACGTCAGCTGACTCGCAACTCGTGTCACGATGGTGGGTTTTGATTGGCGAGAATAAAGTGGAGAATATGGCAAAACCCGGTGACGCCGGTCAGTTTGGTGCTATTTCCCTGGTACTTCTCAAACGTAACATCGAATTCAAACCCACTAAGGCCTGTTCAGACGAGTACATGGACTTGCTCAAGACAGCTCTGAGACCCACGAAGGCAAAGCACGGCGGCAAGACCATCCTGTCCGGTAAAACCACCTTTGCTGGCGGCGACTGGAGCTCTTTTCCGGCCAAAGCTAGCGAGCTGACCTTTACGGCCACCCAGTTTCCCACGATTGAGCATCGTGCCGCTTACGCCCAGGAGTTTGTAACGAACCCTAGCTTGGTCAGGTATAATGAATTGCTGCGAATGTTGTACACGAAGCTTTTCACGGATGGCTTTCCCAATGGTGACACCTCAATGTTCCAAGACTTGTAGTAAGAGGCGCCGGCCACCTGCTGGATCCTCGCCTAACACAAAGAGGAACAAAACTTACAGAATATTTTATACAAGAGATTTGATTCCAGTTAACCACATCGCAACCTGAGGCAAGCCCCGAGGTCCAAAACGCAACAAAAACACTCATCAAAACAATAGATTCCTGCAGAACAGTGTGAAATCAATTCAGGAGTCTATTCATGTACTTATATAAAAGTTTATTCAAACCTTGTGGCCATCCTTGTCTGAGGATTTCATCTGAAAATTGATAATAAAAAAAAAGCCTGAAGACGTCACGCTGCCCAACTGAATGGTCAGAAAAATAAGAGCGAGTGGGTAGAAGAATTTTTAATAATAAGACCCATGGACATGTCATATTAGAAAACCGTAAACAAGCTCTAAAAATATAAATACCTGCAGTAATTATTTGTAGAAAAGTTTCACGTTGAATATCAATATTTGGTATCAAGCCCTTGCTTTTATGGTTAATGCTCTAAATAAAATCTTGGTGGTTGACAACTTGCAGTCCATTTCTTCAAAGTTAATAACATTTAACAAATACACTCAAACACAAAAACCCTCTTTTCAACAGCAGCACTTTACAAATACATTTTGCAAATCACTTTGGGAATTAAAAGGATTGAAGCCACCCACACCATTGTAGATTGTAGTGCATTATTATGATGAAAACTGTGTTGTTTTTTTTTTTTTAATTCAGTACATTTTGCAGGCAAAATTACCCACCGCAGTGCTAAAAGATGTATTTTTTTTCTGTGGGCGGTGAAGACGATATCTCAATTTACATTTGTTGTTAGGAGCAGAATAAAAACGGACTGCGGGCCTGTGGGGGAATTACAGCGAAAACAAGTGGATAAGGAAGGCCCAAAGTAAAATATTTTAATTTTTTACAAGTACATAAAAAATGCAAGTGCAATAACACAAAAAACTGAGACTTTCGTGCAATGCCCTTTATCAGAGTGTAAAAAGTAAATAAGTGAAATAAAACCAACTCTACTGAAACGAACTAAAACGAAAACGACCAGCAGCCGGAGAAAGGAGAAAGTCTTTACGTTGTTACTTTAACACCAGGTTTTACATGTGTCTAAGACATATTAATCACATAATTCAAAACTAGTATTCCATATTTCTGTCTCAAAGCTTAAATGAGATGGAACCAAATGGAAGTTGTTGTTTTTTTTATATATCATGAGAATAAAACTTGGAGATATAAATTGCTTTTGAATCGAATCTTGAGGCTGTTCTAGGAGGGCTGCCAGCTCAGAGCTTGTCAGGGCTACGTCAGTTTGGTTCCTGCAGTTTGACAAAATGGCAAGCCAAGTCACTTCCGTAAGACAGAAAATATCAATTTCTTGGCAAGCCAAGACGGCTGCGCTAATGCGGAAGAGACAGAAACAGTGCAACGACTTGCGAGTGGTGTTTGCTATACTTATTATATCTTTGCCATGTTCATCAGCATACAGATCGCCGTTGATTCTTGCCACATTGTCCTCTGACACAAGTTCCTTTAAAAAATTAGAGTTTCAGTTTCAGTTTAGTTTATTGTAGGCACTAGGCCAAAAACAGTAATTTAACATAGTATAATACACAAATATGATACATCAGGCACGCATCTTCATTCATGTCCTCCAGCTTCTTCCTTCAGCATCCTTCACGCACCCCCATTCATCTACTCTCTCTCTTTCGCTCTGCTCTGCCTAGCTCTTCTCATTCTCTCTCCCTCTTTCCCGCTCACATACTTTCACCC
>JAWQUT010000035.1:3044370-3058322 GCA_033807755.1 Ellobium chinense
AATATTAAACATTCAGATTCACAACAGACCCAGCCCTCTCTCCCTTGGCAAATTCCTCCTCCTCTCCCCTTTCATGTCCTGTCTGAAATCCCCCATGATCGATAAATCTTACCTATGTACACGCCCTCTTCTACAAACGCTATGCTCACTCACACCCTCATGCCCCATCCCCCGTCAAGTACCCCTTTGCTACGCCTTTGACACAAAAATCACTCGCTAGCCCCCAATTACTTACCGGCCATACCCTGTCTCTACCAGCCACCTGTCTATATCACTTGGGTTCCAGGCGTAGCACACAGGTACCGTGAATGGGGGTTCAAACAGCTTGACTCTACCGGCCGGAGTACAGTCATTCTGGTACACAGGTTTGAAAAAGCTTGGCATACACGCCATGGCCTGGAGTGACAGTTGGCACTTGATGGGACCAGGTCAGCTCAGCTTATTCTGAAGGGTTAAGAAAACAACGTAAAGATTGACACGAGGTTAGGCGGGACGCAGAAGTATAGAAAAATGATGTTTACCCCTTAGTACTTTACACGTTGACATTAAACACAGTGCGTATGCACACACGGCCTGTTTCTTGTGTAAATTGATATTCCGTACATTGTTTAGCGGCAAATAAGATCACTCACGTTAAAGTTTTGGTAGAAACAGACTCTCATCAAATTTAACAACTATAATAACCACAGCAACAAAAACGCCACCTCGGCAAGTTCCGGTACCAGTCGGGCAGTCATTTATTTTATTCTGTATCATTCGTTTTTAGGTGTGGGGTCGTATTCCATTCACTTAAAGAGAGGAGGATATGACCCTGTATGTTAACACGATAATCACAGCAACAAAAACGCAACCTCGGCAAATTCCAGTAACAGGCGGGCCGCCATTTTATTCCATAACAATTCTTTTTTAGATATAAGGTCATATTCCATGTCACTTGAAGAGAAAGATACGAACTTTTTATGTCAACAGGAACGACGTGTAAACAGTCAGCTGAGTAAGTGCGAATTACAGTATAGAGTGTGAGAAGGACGTTCGTAACCTGACAAAGCTGGAAAACAGTTCCAAAAGGAACAGTGTACTACTGTTGATTCTTTCTTGATGATACGCTCAACTAAAAATAACATTAAAAGACTCTGTGTCATCGTCAGGAAATGAGCAGAACTTGACTTTTGTGGCGAAGGAGATTACTGCACCCTGTATAACCTTTAGAAGAAACACCAGTGCTGGAAATTTCAGAAGTACCATTGGCAGTAGGAGATCCTAACTTATCTCTATCCCTATCCCTAACCAAACACCTTATCCCAACCTTAACCCTTAGCTAAGCAAGTGTCTTCGTTAAAAGTCAGCAGGTCCACATGGTTAGTTATGCGGATATGTCACGTAACATGTAAGTTTGGCCCAAAGGCAATATCCGAGATTCTTCCACCTAGAACTTGGTTTAGGATTAGGGGATGTATTTGGAATGAGAAGCACATATGAGAGGGGGTTTTCAAGTAATGATGAGGAAGAAATTTAGAACGAGATTCACACCCATAACCAGAACTCATGCCTACTAATGCAACCTAAACTCTGACCCTATCCCTATTCCTGTCCTTAACCCTAAGCCTAATGCCCATCGAGACAAGAACACCAATCGATGCGAACCCCTAACCCTAATCTCTGTCGAGACAGGAGCATCACGATGAGTCTCGTTCGGAATTCCTCCCCATGAGAATCTGTAGGGACTGTTCCAATGGGCTTTTTTTCTTGTCTGACTACTCCTAACTTTGCCCCACCTTAAACCTGGCAGGAGACAGGAGACTCCCTGGACATTGCCGCATGGTTTTCAGTCATTCAGATCAGGGACTTACCTTCACCACTTCATGGATAGATTAGATTTTGTTCTGGATGGAAGCTGACAGATGGTTTGTTAAGTCTGTCGACTCGGTTAACTCTTTGGTAACCTGGCTGGTGCCCAAATACTGAACCACTTGGATTTGTGGCCTTATAATGCGACCAGCCAAGAGGCTGAGGGCTATGGGATATCGTACTAAAGTCTTGTCGTCATTTTGTCTCTACAAACTGCTGTAAGGACGGCTTTAGTAGATAGCCTGGCCTAATGAGTAACTGTGTTGCCGCACTATAACGCGGTGCGACTTCCGTTCATTACCCGTGGTCAAAACAAGCTCCTTATGGTTTAAATCGACCCTCACTAATCATTATTAAATATAACCACATACGCCTATAGAGGCGAAATGGTGTTTGTCTTTTTAAATACATAACAAAAAGCATTTGTGCATCAATATCTTCCAAGTTGCGTGAAAATGTGCCCAAATTTACGCCTAATTTGAAACAATCTTGAACATGTGAAATTCGCAACAATCACGTCTGAAGATCCGAGTGACGTAATGCACAGAGCATACACATGTGACTATATGTCTCGTCACTTCCGTCTTTTTGTAAACACATTATGGTGAGTACCTTAGCACAGCTTGTGTCTCCTTATTCTCTGCCACATTTCCCCAAAAGACTCTCAGTCACTCAAATGAACAAACCACTGCCCAGCTTCAGTGTGGGTTTGGAATAGTCTCAGCATTTCGCCGAAATAACATTGCCTAGTCTCATTTGGAAATCCTCTCGAATGTTGGACTAAACACATTTTGAATGAAATTCTTTTCAAGGCATTTACAACTCGCCCAATCGAGCTTACGTCTTTTTGATTCTAATACTCACGCAGCAACTATTCGGGCCACCCTGTCCTCTTCTTCAGTAGAAAACAAGCCGACTGGCGTAGGTGAACATGGGCTTCCATTTCTGTCTGTGTGCTGTCCACCTCAAGAATTCTTCAATGACCTGTGAAGCCATCCAGCTTACTAGTATAGTCCTTTCGGATATTTTTTCTTCTCTTTGACTTCCCCTCCTTCGTCCAGCATTTAGTATTCTACTTGTTACCTAATAGTTAATACCCTAGCTGTTTCTCCTCGCTACATGTTCTCCGAATCTTACTTGCCTTTTCCTCGGTGTTGTCTCAGAAGTAATTTTACAGTCATGGTTTACTTCCTTCAAAACATGCGGATTTGATTTCCTTTCTGTTTATGATATATTTTAAGCATTCTTTTCAGGAAACCAAATTCTTGCTGCCGTTAAACGAATTAACAACTTTGTCAGAGCTTGCGCACGATGGGATTATTTTACCAACATAAGAATTACATTGATGCATTGCTGACTGCACTCTTAGTAGCGTTGAAATGTAGAATTAATGTGTTTCTTACGATGATAAGAGATCCCATGTTAAAGGGCAAGTTCTCAAATAATACAATGTTGTTGTCCATAAGGTGCAAAGAGCATCAAACCCGTCGCGGAGTTAGACCCAGTCTCATCATGTTGTGCGGGTGTGCACCGCACGGGATGCTCTTCCCCCCTCCCGAAGCAGGTCAGACGACGCTGCTGCATGAGCACCAGCTGAGGCATCATGACATTCAGTGAGTGCTCACGTTCAATTTCCAACCTCTTCTTCTCTCATTCAGTATCTCATTCATGCGTGTGGGCGCAGACATTTTTAAAGTACGTGGGTATAATATTGTGTACATTTTTATGAGAATTGGATGGCCGAGTGCAGGCGTATGTTTGCATGATGCATCTGTAGAGAGATGAAACACCAGAGTACACAGTTATTACGTAAACACTTTAGAGAAAAAAAAAAGATCAGGCACTGTTTCGAAACAGTTATCACGTCCGGAAAAGATAGATCAGTCCTGTGAATAAAGTTGCTGGCTCTGAAGTAAGGAAGCTTACTGAGGACAAAAACAAAGCCTCATGACGCAGTCATTTACACTGGTGGATCAGTCAAAAGAAATATTATAATAGTGGCTAAGGTTTTCATCTGTATGCGAGAAACTGCTTCAAACATAAGGCTGCTCTGGGGCTTACAATATCACAATCGTCAGCATGAAGATGCAAGTAGAGGCTGTCACACCTGTGTTCAGGAATATGACATAACACCTTAGGTTTTTTTTTTGTTTTAATTCAAGTAAAATCAGTTTCCACAGTTTTCAATCACTTTTGGGGGTGGGGAGANGGGGGGGGGGGGGGGGTGTCAAAGTATGGCGCAACTTACTGCAAGCCCTTCGGAGCGTTGCAGGCATATATTTGCTTGTCGCGAAAAGGGCCGTCTTTGTACTTTGTGAGCAGTCCTTAGCAAAGGAAGTTTCAGGGCTACGTTTTTGGTTGGTGCACGTCACTTACAGTGAGGAAGGGTGCACACCTACTAGATGTTTGTCAGAAATGTGACGTCTTCTGCCATTACCGGAAGAGAAAGCTGTACAACATGTCGGCAACCATCTACAGTTTCATATTTGTCAGAGGAACCTCTTATCAACGGCCTTGTGTCGGAGGAGGATGTGGCAAGAATCAACTGTGGTATGAATCCTAATGAATTAGGCAAAGATGTAAGTATATCAAACGCCATTAGCGAGTCAGTGCATTATTTTCTTGATCTTCAGCATTAGTCGCAGCCATTTTAGCTTGCTTAGACTGATACTTCATCTGCTTAGGAAATGGTGTGGCCTGCCCTTTCGCAAGGCCTCAAACACAGCCCAGGATCTTACCACACTTCTTCTTCCGTTTTCCTTTTCTTCCTTGTCTCTTTATTTTCTGCTGCATGTATTTCCAAATTGGGAATTACATCAGACAAATCAGAACCTCATGGATCTCTCTAAAGATGACTATTTCCATCTTCCTTCTCGTCCTACTGTCAGGCGACCGGGCATAGACCAGGTGCCCGAGTACTGCACCAGGGAGTCTATGCAGCTACAGCCCCAGTACACCTACGCCAAACGACCCGCAGGCGAATACCGGGTGGAGCTCCCCGTGCAGCCAGACCCAGTGTGCTATGATTGGACCAAAAAGCAAATCGCTGATTGGCTGGTGGCCGTTGGCTATGGAAGGTACCACTGGGACTACTGAGCACCGGTTGACTCCGACTCCCTCCCTCAGCCCCCTTTTTCACTGACATTCGTCGGTCCTCGCATAGGACCGGCTCCGTTTATACATGACGTGTAGTCACCCTGGCCGGTCGCGAGTTTACGCTCAACATACTAAGAGGCAATGGTGACCAATCACACCCAAGCTTAGAAAGAAACCAGAAAAGCTTGGCTGTGATTGGTCACCATTGCCTCTTAATAATAATATGTCGAGCGTAAACTTGCTGGCAGGTCCTATGCGAAGACCGAAGATATATGGAGTGCCAGAAGGAAGTATTCGAACAATCACAGTCCCCATCCACAATGATAGTGTGTGGAGGGGCGGGGAGGGGGAAGTCAGCAAGTTAGCACTGAGTATATGCATGGAAGGCTATATCATTATTAGTTGATATCACTGCTGGTAGAGAAATTGTCTTCAGAGTTTTCTGTCGTCTGGTCATGTAGATGGGAAATGAACATAAGGGCCTGTGTTCCTCCCACAAGATGTATGTGAATCTGCATGACACGCTCTCATCCAACTTCATAAGACTCCAGTGATATTTTATAAAAGATTCAATGTAACCCCAACTCCTCGGAAGCACCAGCAAAGTTGCAATTAAAAGGACATACAAAAGCTACAAAGGATATTTACATAGAAAAATATTATATTTGGCCATTTAGAAAAAGCTTCAATTATGTGGTAGTTGCGAGCCTGACAATCTTAACATCTCTCTTTTCAAATTAAAAACAACAACAACAACAACAACAACAACAACAACAACAACAACAACAACAACAACAACAACAAGAAGTGTTGTGATCTTCAGTGTATTGCTTCACCTATGTTTGCTATCCTAGATATCGTGGACTCTTCAAAGACTGGAACATGGATGGCAAGAAGCTGCTGGAAATAGCCGACGCCCATGACCTCAGACGAATGGGGATGAGGAGCTGGACGGATTGTATGGGGCTAGCAGAACAGCTCAAGGAAATCACCGGCAGGTCAGTACAAGGAAATCATCGGCAGGTCAGTACAAGGAAATCATCGGCAGGTCAGTACAGGGAAATCACCGGCAGGTCAGTACAAGGAAATCACCGGCAGGTCAGTACAAGGAAATCACCGGCAGGTCAGTACAAGGACATCACCGGCAGGTCAGTACAGGGAAATCACCGGCAGGTCAGTACAAGGAAATCACCGGCAGGTCAGTACAAGGAAATCACCGGCAGGTCAGTACAAGAATTAAAAAAAAAACAACTCTATAGAAGCATCTATATCTATTTCCCGGATGCTAGAATTGTCATCCGTGGCTGGAAATCCATACTCTCAAAACGCAGCGACTAGCACGTAACCTGCAAGAAGGGCCGCCAAGGCTTGATAATGTAGTTCACATGGAGACATAGGGGGTATGTATTAGTGACGTCACTGATAGAGATTCGTGTTCCTGTAGGATGTTGATTCTATGGGTTATTATCAACCGTGTCATGATTCCAAGACAAAAAGTCCATAACGTTCGGGGCACCATATCCTGTCAGGCTTACTCGGAAACTTTAGAAAGGGTATTTTGTCTATGGGAATGTCAGTGAAATCGGGAATTTCCCATTATTCGTGAATATGTTCATAGCCGGTGGAGTTCAGGGAACCAGTTATCTGTGCTTTCTTGATGCTATACTGTGCGAAGAAAATGGGAGAAATCCTCGTCAATGTTTTTACTTTATAGACGGATTTCAGTCGACGTTAAGAAATAAATGGCACACCTCCGTTTTATCGCATCTTTCCCTAGAATTATGATTGAGCGGTGTCATCTATATTAATTTTCATATTTACCAGGAGGAAAGAACTGAACCCAGAGGACTTCAAGCATAAAATCTACCCGTACTATCCTGCCCTGTACTTTGGCGAGACGAGTACCCACCTGGCTGGAAGCATCCACAAGACGGAGAGGTTTCATATGGATCCGGAACGTGACGCCGTCTGTCGTTATCTGTATCGAGCTGCTGGGGATCGATTCTATTATTTTGATTCCAATAAACTCCCACCGACCATTTAGCCTAGCTGAGATGTTCTACCAACAGTTTCGTTACGTCTATCGTACTGGCAGTGAATATGCTGCCACGAGTATCGTTACATCTGTAGAGTTCCTGAGGACCGTTTCTACTACTTGTCTCCAATAATTTATCATTTACCATTTAGCTAAGTTGGGATATTCTGCCATCGGTATCGTTACATCTACCAATTTACGGTGGACTAACTCTACTACATTAATACCAATAAATTACTACCTATCATTTAACCAAATTTGGATAAAATTCTGCCATCAGTGCTGTTCCATCTACCGAGCTGCAGAGGACAGATTCAACTACTTTGACATCAATAAAGTAATTACCACCTACCTTTTAGCCAAGCTGGGATATTCTGCACTCAGTATCGTTACATCTACAGAGCTACCATTTAGCCCGGATGAGGTAATCTGCCATCTGTGTCATTACATCTACGAAGAAGCCTGGGACAACTTCTACTACTTTGACTCCAATAAATTAATCACCACCCACCATTTAGCCAGGCTGGGATATTCTGTTGTCAGGAACCGATTCCACTACGTTGACACATCTAAATGGCCGCTGACTCCAGACTGGAGTTTTCAGCCATCAGTATCGGTTAAAACATCTACTGAGATGCCTGGGACCGATTCTACTATTTTGACTCCAATAAATTACCAGCTACAATTTAGCAAGGTTGTGATATTCTGCCATCAGCATCGTTACATCTAGTAGCTGCAGGAGATCAATTTTACTACTTTGATACTAATGAATTACCACCGACCACTAGCCAAGCTGGGATAATATTCTGCAATCAGTGTTGCAATATTATTATCTATCGAATTGTTAGGGATTGATTCTACTGTTGCGACTCCAATAAACTACTATTAATCATTTAGCCAAGCTGGCATTTTGCCTTCACTATTGGTTTTAATTCTGCAGGTTCCGTTATTCCTGTTACACCCATCATGTTGCCGGTAACCGAATTTATTCCATCGAATCATTTAAACTTCCATCTACCAAATGGCCAAAATGACACTCTAGCCTCCATAATGATGTTCATATTATCTTTTCACCTTCCGAGGTATCTAAGTCATTTTCTACTACCTCGACTCTTATAAACTGCTTCCTATCGCCGTGATCACATTCTGATACCAGTTTGCTCTTTGTCCTGTGATTGATGTAATAATCTTCTATAATAAAGTCTTACAGCGTGTGAATTTGGTTATCGTTGAATATTGGGAGTGTTATTAAAAATCAATGAAAAAGTAGAAGAGCGAAAAAAAGACTTTTTTCATGAAGGCGCCCATCACGATAAATAGACCTCAAACCCGACAGAATGTACAAGGTCAAGGAAGGAAGAATGTTTAGTAATGCATGTAGTGGTGATCACTAGAAGTTAGAAATGAGTGACTTTTCTACAAATTGTGCCCGATTTACACAGTGTTTTGACTGTTGCCTTGACCACTCTGATATAGCCGTAGAATGCTCTTTGGAGAAGCTTTTGCTCTAGCTTAAAAAGATCTCGTACGGATTCTGTCCTGAGAAAAACGCACGATAATCTTTCTGACAGGAGCTGTCAAAGTTCAGTCGTTACTTTTGTGCCGTGTGTGCCAGAATTAGTGTGGCTCCAACCTGGCTTACTATGTTACAAATCGGAGGTGCAAGAGAGAGAATTCCTTTTCCCTCAATGCCTGCCCCGTAGCAATAGGGGTCAAGACATGAATATCGCACGACGCGCCCACATTTTGTCTAGACTTGCATGATCTAAAGGGTTCAGTCTTGTGTGGCCTGTTGTGTGTATTATTAATTATAGAAAGAAATAAATCCGTTCAAGTTTAGAGTTAATTTCACTCTGATATTTTTATAATTTCACATAGGGGGAGAGGGGTAGGGNATCATGGGAATCTGTGTCCATTTTACTTTATTTTACCAGGCACTATTTAGCCCTGGGATGGAACTGCCAGGTCAAGGGTGTTCTCAGGCGGAAGAGGAGGGGTTTGGCATTGACCAGTGAAAAATGTAGGGTCTGTTTACAAATAGCAACCAAGCTCAAAATTTCAATGGGCTCGCTAGGGTTGGGTAAGTCTTAAACTTTGGGCCACATAATGAGCTTCAATCTGGTATGGGTCTGGGTAAAAGCTAAAACTTTGGGTTCAGAGGGCAGCTCAAAATGTTAATATAGCCCACAGAGGAAAAAAGGGTCAAATCCTATTACAGGTCTGTAACCAATAGGGGGTCAAGACGAGAATGGTTGCGTCTAAGATGTCGCATGACGCGCCCACATTTTGTCTAGACTTGCATGATCTATAGGATTCAGTCTTGTGTGGGCTGTTGTGTGTATTATTAATTATAGAAAGAAATAAATTCGTTCAAGTTTGGAGTTAATTTCACTCTGATTTTTTTATCGTTTTACATAGGGGGAGAGGGGTAGGGTGGGGGTAGGGGAGCAGCAAGCAGGACTAGGTGGCAGCTGAGATGGTGAGGGACTATTTATGTTCCGTTGTGACAAAGTTTCTTTGCTTATAGTTATACGAAGCATGGTTTTAAAAACATCTAGGCCCAAAAAATTAACTGCATAGATTGACTTTGCATCTCTGAACAACTCTGACTACTCTGAGCATCAGCTGATCATACAACAGAAGTCCGATGGCAATAATTATATCGTTCATTTGCTCGGACATTACCCTCTATTCTGTAATATGGAGTATGTATGAATTCCATGATTCATCATTTACACAAGATCACGCAATGCGTTATGGTTGCATAAAGCGTTTTATGTATTACTATATAGGTCTATGTTGCATTATGTTTCCTTTTCTGTTTAGGAATGAAATAAACATAGCGCACCTGCTGGGGTCTACGACCGAAAAAAAAGCCCTGGCTCATTTGGCTCTAGTGACTCCATGCCCAGGCCTAGCATGTGCGTGGTAGTGAGCTATCGAGGATCATGAATACTGGAACATCGTACTCGTGAATAAGTGATGACTTTCCATTTGTGCTGATTGTACATTTAGCGCAGCTCATTAACCGAGGTGTTGTAGATACCCAATCAGGGATGATAGAGACGTTTCAATCAAAGAGGCATGGGCACACAATGAGGCTAGACAGACAATAATAATAATAATAATAATAATAATAATAATAATAATAATAATAATGATAATATTGTTTATCAGTTATCAGTCTCGTATCCAGGCCAATGCCCGCTCACGCAACTTCATATTATTATCACCCCTGCAGGCTTGATCACTCTAGAACTTTCTCAGCTCCCTGGGAAAACATGCAGTACCGTTGCCATTTTCAGGCGCTGATCACTAGCACTCTGACAGTATCTTCCGCTGCCTATAGCCAGGTATCCATTTTACAGACGGGTGGACTGAGGAAAATGTGAATGAAATGCTTTCCCAAGGCACTTCCAACACGGCCGTGGTCGGGAATCGAACCCACGATCTTTAGATCTTAAGTCTAACACTGCAACTATTAGGCAGGCCACACTAAGACAGACAAATAAGAAGGTTGCTGGTAAGATTTATACTTCTTAACGATTTGAAATATCAGTCGATATAACAGTAAATCCAGAGGTGGAGAGAAAGAGGAAACGAAGGCAACACGTTTTATGGCTCTTAATCTTAGTAATGGAACTCAGGCCCATCAGCTTGTAATGCAAGTACGCTGTTTATTAGATAAGCCACAGTAGATGCCAATCTCAAAACGAGATTAATCATCATAAACTAAACAGATGACTGAATTTTTCATCAGCATTCGATGGTGATGGTACGAAATACAGCTGAAACATGGGTGCGTGGACATTATCCAGCCGTTCACATCTGGTCTACTTTACATTCATTAATTTTTAATGAGCGTTTAATTATTTGAAGCAGGTCAACGGTCTGGTACAGTCTATGTTTTATGGAGACTGGAAAACGAAACCGACCTGATATATACATTGCTGATGTAGATCGCACGTAATTACTGTGGCATATAATTATGGGACAGAGGGCTGTGGCTATACAACATCCGTTTAGAAGAAAACGTCTTATTCCACGATTAATTGAGAACTTGCGCATTAACGATGGCATCTCTTACCATCGTAAGAATTACATTAACTCTGCATGTTGAACGCTACTGAGGGTGCATTCAGCACCGATGCATTAATGTAATTCTTAGAATAGTAAAATAAAAAGAGATCCTGTTGATGATGCACAAGCTCTCAGATATCAGTTGTAAATTTTGGTATCCTCTGACTCAAAAGTTTAAGCCAGTTTTAATGACAGTATTAAAGCTCCAGTGCGAGCACAGACATTTAACCCTCTAAGTACCTGTTACTTTATTCAAAATACCATGTCAAGAAGTTGGAAACTTGCAGGAAAGTAAGAGGATCCATACTAGAACACAACGAGTGATGAGACTTTTTGCTGAATTCTGAAACTGAAACTGGGAACGGAACAATATGGAGCTGTCCGGAAAGCATGGATTTTGTTTCCATCAACAAGTGATACTTTTTTCGTTGGGTTGATTCACTTATTTTTATTTTTTACCATCGGGTATTGTTGATCTACCTGATCTACTTTTAAGTTGACCGTCAGCCATCACCTTCCGCTTCATAAATGACAGGCAACTCACTGATTACTTTCCTAACTCGCTAGACACTCAGTCCCATTGTGGTCTGAAAATTCGATAGCGGAACATAAAGAGCCCGTAATGCTTTCCTACATGTGGTCCACAATGCCTCCTGAACAAACCTATTCTTGCACTCAGTGTCGCAGTCTGAGACAAAAGAGGCCGCTTTGATCGTCATCGAACGCGACTTAGCAACTGCTTTTGTGGCTGTGGCAGGTTCTCCGGGTACATTTAGTCATACATTCTGTGTGTATACATAATGACGTCTGACATGCGCCCAGTATGTCATCTAACAGCTTTGAGCTATCACATTTCATTCACATTTTCCTCAGTCCACCCGTCTGTAAAATGGGTACCTGGCCATAGGCAGTGGAAGATATTGTCAGAATGCTAGTGATCAGCGCCTATAAATGGCAGCGGCACTGTATGCTTCCCAGGGAGTCGAGAAAGTCCTAGAGTGATCAGGCCTACTGGGGTAATAATAGTGTGAAGTCGCATGAGCGGGCAATAGCCTGGATATGAGACTTATAAACCGCATTATTATTATTATTATTTGACAATGCCCTGTCGTGGGATAATGAGAATAACTGGCTTGCACTTTCTAATTTTTATAAATGATAATGATGATGATGATGATGATGATGATATGCTCCTATTTTATTATTTAACAAGTAAAAATAAAACCCGTCCCCCTACGCGTGGCGGTCGAGGGCGTGGGAGCACAGCACTGCTTTGCGGTTCGGTACTTGGTTCTTCCCTCGGCAGTCTACCCCACGGTATATATATATATATATTATATATATATATTTTTTTTCTTTCGTTTTCCCTTCTTTAAACCTTCTTTGCCACCCTGTAGCGATAATTTCTGTATTCTTTGGCTCCTTTTAACCATTCTCTTACCTCAGTCTGCTTCCTACCTCCTCAAAACCTGGGTGACGCCTTTGTTCTTGTTCTATCTGAACTCCCCTCACCTCTCTCTCTCTGTTTTCTTTAGTGAACTCTTATCGAATCCTTTGAAATTAGCACCCTTATAAAGCCTTGGGTCTCTTCATATGTCATCTTCTTCAATATCATTACTGTTATTATTATTCCTAATGAAGGAATTGTTAAATTCCGAAAATTTGATATTTCCTTATTATCTTCTTCTCTTTATAGTTTAAATAAAATTGTAAAATACGACACTGGTGGACGCTATTTCATTTTATTTTGTGTTAAACAAATGATGATGATGATGATGATGATGGTGATAATAATAACAATATCAATAATAATAATAATAATAATAATCATAATAAGCATATGGTATATAAGTCTCGTTTCCGGAAAAGCCTACACATTTTTTTTTAGCACACTTCATTCATGTTGTAGGCCTATAAGTATAAGGGCACAAATGTGGACGTAATGTAACACTATCACAACTGGTTTCATCAATTGGATGAATTATGGCATAACTTTTTGCTACTCACAACTTCCGTAATCTGTAGTAATCACGATGAGGACAATCACATTAATGACCATTGCAGACTACTGATTGGAGATACGTATATATCTATCCAGATCCATATGTGATCTTACATCTTATATTTCCCTCAAAAAAAAAACTGAAGATAAAAGGTGGCAACCCTGCCAACAGCAACAGCAGAAGTAGCACCACCACCACCACCACCACCACCACCTTTACCATCAAACCAGAAGAAAAGCAACGATAGCAAACAAATGCTCTGGTCATTTTCTCAGTTCATACTTTCTTCCTCCTCACATCATCCGTCCCACGTTTTCGTAGCGCATTCACTCATATCAGTTCATACCCTCTTCCTCCTCCCACCATCCATTCCACGTTTTCTTACCTCATTCACCCAAATCGTCAGCTCTAATCTTTTGTATTCTTTACAAATCCACAACCGCTCCTTAACACTTGTATTACGTGTTTCCGCCCCCCTTTCTTCTACCTCCGTTTCCCCGCCCTCGTAGCTCTTTTTTATCCTTTCCACCTTCCCTTCCCATCTTGGAATTATTTATGTGTCTCGGTGGGGGTCTATCAGTAATCGGCTTATACGACGTCAAAGTAATGGTAATCGGATACAAGTCACATCGGAGACTGTGCAAGAACAAAACAACAGCGTAGCTTACGGTCAGTATCGGGTCGATCTAAATTTAGGATCGAAGAGGGACATACAGGCAGGCGTCACGTGTGGGACGGGTACTTGAGGAATTTGCAGTGACGTCAGAACAAGGAAAACATCCAGATGATGAGGACATGAAAGGGAGAGAAATCAACATCTAGATCTGCACCACAGCTGTCCGGATTAAGTCCTGCGGCAGGCCGCGCACGCTCCTCAAAGCCCCTATTTT
>JAWQUT010000035.1:3070624-3118254 GCA_033807755.1 Ellobium chinense
GGGGGGGGAGGGGGGCGCTGGACTGAGCTTGGGGAACCTCCTCTTTAGGCTCCACAATTCTGTCATGATCGGGCAAGGGGTGTCTGGGTCTAATATCGTCATATTAGTCCCAAAGGAAACAACAACAACAACAACAACAACAACTACAACACCAACAACAACAGCAGAGGCAGCAATAGAAGCACCAACAGCAGCAACAACAACGCTATTGGCAACGACAACACCTACAACACCTTCATTAATAACAGCTATGACTACAACAATACTGACAGAAATAACATGAACAGCAACAGAGCAATAACAACAACACCACCACCACCACCACCACCACCACCACCAACAACAACAACAACAACAACAACAACAACAGTAACAGAAGGAGCAAGAACAGCAGCATAGCAGCCACTTGATTATCGTTCCTTTATTGGCCACTTTGGAATCGTCGTGGACTACACGCAGATATCAGGCCAGAGCAGCAAATCGGTTCTTCATTGACCTATGTAAAGAATGCCCTCCGTTCTTGAAAATCGGGTAACCAAGACAGTCATTATTTCTCCCTGACCTCTTCTTAAATTCAGATTTCAGCACACACTCTATGCTAATCAACCTTACTATCGTATCTTCCCTGTTTCGACCTTTGCGCCTAACCTTATCCTCTACCCTATACCTGTCTCGTACCGTGCCTCTAACCTTAACCCACCCCTGGCGAGTTGTTGGATTTTGCCGGTTGGCCTGACGGACTCGCTTTGAAAAGCGAGTTTGACTCTCTTCCGCAGCCCAGTCGGAATCCTTCGGAAAAGACATCGATTTCGTATCATAGCTTGTTAACTGGAGAGAGCCATGTGAACCGACTCAGTGAGTGTCTGATTCGTATCCAGTTAACCGATTGTTGTATCAGAGTTTCATCCTGCCCCGCAGTTAGCTCTTCTGTGTGTCTGGTCTCCCTGGTGGGGTTGCTATCAAAACAATTGAAAAACAAAATCATTGCACATTTGTTCTCTGTTTGATACCTGCACTATTAGACTTTCATTCTTCTCGCCAAAAGTGCAGACATCAGACTATTGTGAAGTCTAAAAGCCAGCACAATGAATGTGTGTCCGCAGGCTTTGTGAGTACCAGTTTAATGTTTGGGAATAGCGGAGGGACAGACAAGCATGCATTATGCATGCAGGGTGGGAGAAAAATCACGCTCGAGAGAGGCGCGAGAGAGAGAGAGAGAGAGAGAGAGAGAGAGAGAGAGAGAGAGAGAGAGAGAGAGNAGAGAGAGAGAGAGAGAGAGAGGGAGAGGGGGCGGTAGGGAGGGAGGGAGAAAAAAACGAGGCGTGGCTGTTTTGAACTGAGTTGCGTGGGAAAGCTTGCAAAGTGTAATGGGAAATTGTTGTTCATCCTGTGTTTTTTAAATTTTTTTCATATAAAATCATTCTGTGCTTAAATTTCTTTCAGTTGATGTTTTTGTAGTCTCCACTGCTGTCAATATCATTGTTGTCTTTTTATTTTGGCTCAGAGCTGGCTTTGCCGTCGTAGTTACATGCACACCATTGAAACAGCACAACAATGTAATGTGTGAACAAGCTAGTAAAGTAATGGATTAATAAAGATCCAGACACAGTTAATGCATAGCTTTAATTAAATGTAATACATTTATTAACAGATTCATAAGTGAATTTTATATGATAGACAAGCTACGAATTCGATTCGAATAATCTAGTGGCTTTGAGCTTACTTTTTGGGACCTCATAGAAGGTCATGTATACTAGAATGAATACCAGAAGACCTCTCAATGATCTCTGCGTTGTCAGCTGAGGATGGACCTCTTCTGGCTATTTCACTTACAACCGATCATACGAGTTTTCCCTCATAGCCCCTATGTAACGTTGTGGCAGCAATGCTTTCTGTATGGCAATAGTTCTGGAGTAAAGAACATTGTGCTTAGTGAGCCCCATAGCTTTGGGCGTCTGTTTCTCTTGACTATAGATTCCATATCGTAATGCTGATGTAGACTAGTCTAGGTCATGAATGTCACTGTGGTTGTTAGATCCCCCATCGGTCAATGTAATTCTCTGATTAGTTTCTCTGTCGGTCAGTGTTTGTCAGTCAGTATCCAGCAGGTAGAACAGAAGATAATGCCTCACAATATTCTTATAAATTGTTCTCAGGGGACTGACCGACAGGGTATCGTCTCGAATTCTGAACGTTCTTCACGAGGGCAATACTTTAATCTCTTTCTTTGTCTGCTCAAGAGAGAGATTTTGTTAATTCAGAAATTTAGCCATCGGCTTTTTTTTTTTTTTTTCTGGCTACCTAATCACCAATCCTCAGTGAACACAATGGATTTAGCGCTAAAGCAGACATGCTAACAGTTTAGGCAAATATCAAAGTTTCTACATAAAATTTTTACAGTTTCTATAAATATGCAAAACCATTAAAGAATACCATTGATACGTCCTTATAAGTATCATAAAGCTGTAATAAAATCTGGGCATGAAATATCAATATCTAGAACCTAAAAAATAATATCCACAACTTGGCAGGTGTGGGATGGCCTACAATAGCTCTATGGCTCTCCCAAACGATTTCTTCTAAAATGTCTTTAACCCTTAGAGTGCGATGAGCCACAAAGTGGTTTCATGATAAAGTGTGGTGGATCACCAAGGTGGTCAAATTTGGTAGATATTTTGGCAACCACCAACTCTGGTCTTTGTTTTCTCAGAATATAGATTTTTTTCATGTTTATTTCACGTTTAAGAAAGTCATACAAATATTTTATTTGCACGATCTGTCTAATTTTCACAATTTTATAACATTATTGAAACAGAAAAAAAGAACTCAATACTCAAAGGGTTACACAGCCCTTATGAAGAGGAGCCTCTTTTTCAACCGTCTTCGAGCTTACAGTTTGGGACTTTATATAAGGTCATGAGAATCAGATGTCCTCTCAGTGATCTCTGCGTTGTCAGCTGAGAGCGGATCTGTTTTGGCTATTACACCTACAGCATCGTACGATCTTTCCCCATATAGTTCCTTTGCAACATTGTGGCAGCAGTGTTATCTGTATGGCAACAATTTGGGGTAAAGAACATTGGTTTTTATGAGCTCCACAGACGTTACATAAACTTGATCCCAATAGCTATAAATAGCACTTGATTATTATGATGTCGTACTTAATATCTCCATTTCTGTGTCTGTCCCCAGCGCTGGTTCATCGACTCCCTGATAGATCTGTTTGACCAGGAGTCCGAGTATGTTATTGATGTGATAGAGGACTGTAGAGAGGAGATGAGAGACACAGCGGACAGATACAGAGATGAGGCGGAGCAACTCAGGGCGGCATCAAGACTACTACGTAAGTCAGAAAAACAGACAGACAGACAGACAGGCGGACAGACAGACAGACAGGCGGACAGACAGACAGACAGGCGGACAGACAAACAGACAGAAACAGACAGACAGACAGACAGGCAGGCAGGCAGACAAACGGACAGGCAGATAAACAAAAACAGCTAAAATAGAGACAGACAAGAGACAACATACAGATAGACAGCCAGCCAGCCAGCCAGTAAGACAGACAGAGAGACAGACAGAATCACAGACAGAAAGAAAGTAGGTAAGTTGACAGACAGGCCAAAAGGCAGACAAGTCAACAGTCAGACAGACAGACAGAGAGACAGACAGACAGACAGACAGACAGACAGACAGACAGACAGACAGACAGATATAGAGCCAGCCAGACATACAAAAAGCAGATAAGAAAACAGACAGACAGATAGACAGACAAAAAGACAGACCGACGGACCGACCGACCAACCCGGGGGTAAGATTTTTGCATCTCCTCTCAACGTCAATGCAATTACAGACATACAATTTCATCCACAATATTATGATTCCCAAACTCACACAAGCTGATTTGCTTTTTGTGAGAAACATCGACATCAAACCATTCCATTGTTTCACAACGGATGGCACGACAAAGGTGGCCCATAAAACTGATAGCGGTTCGCTGAAACGATCGTTGATTAAAAGAGTGGTTTGCCACACGCCGACATTGCCAACCTGAAATCTGCCCAGTGTTGGGATAACGATAACCGTCGAGTGTAGGTCAGCTTGGCTAGTTTCATTGATTTCACCTCGTTTACTCAGGTCAAGGAGTTCTCGAATATTATCGGAAGCTCTACGTGGTTTATCGGGACTGGGAGAAGGGGTAGCCGGGATGAAGGGCTGTGCAGGGTTGCGTATGGGGCACACATTTGTTCCAAACTGTTCATTTTGAACAGGCTTTAGGTTATGTATTCTCGACTGCTTTCACTCAGGCCCTAATTTTCGTTGGTCATTTCCACTGACCAGTACTGGAGATAACAGTAACAGCTAACGAAGACAAAGTACTTTTAATAACTTGTGACAAGTAAAGCTGTTTGTCGTGTCTCTTCGTTTGACCCACCCACATGAAAACCTAGCTGGGGCATCAGAATATTTCCAGAGAACAAAGGTTAGCTCATTTGGCAGGGCCTTTTCTCTTTCCAACCCCTGACCCCAAATTGTGCTTCTTTAATTTAACCTAAACTGGCCAGAGAAGTGACAAATGCATTAGATCAGGCCCGAGCTAAGGTCACTATGCTCTTGGGAGGGAGAAAAAAAAGTGACCTGAAAAATTTAGTAACCTTAGGAGTATGTTCAGCCTAAGTGATATCAGTAGTAATGCGCATGCATAACCATCAGAGGTATCAGTCCATTGGTTAAGGGAAGATACAACGTTATCATAGAGAGTGTATTGCAGATCACATGGTGCATAACTTATCACCATAAGTCCATTGGAATTTCTATGCAAACTTGCACATAAAATTCTGAATGGTGCATTTTTTTTTCTTCTCTAAGGGTGATAATCTTAGAACAGCTGTCATTTTCGATTGCACCATTTATTTGACACCAGATTTCTCCCAGGTCTTATAAATACCCTTATTCTATTCTTGATCCTGAGACACAAAGTTACTTCAGTTTATACCCCAAAAAATGTTGTTAGTTTTTTATAGTTAAGGGTCAAGATACAAACTCCAGAAAAGCTTTGGTAAGGTCATGCATAAAGATACTAAGAGATGTATGTGAAATCTGGTTTCAAACAATGGGTGCTGTTGCAAATGACGATAGTTCTAAGATCATCCTCCATTCAGTACTTTGGTATGCATTTTTTGCATAAAATCTCCAGTGCACCGTGACTGCATTTGTTTGGTCCCTGCAATTTGACGAAAAGGCAAGCCACACCCCTTCCTTGGCAAAGGAGATATCAAAAGTACGTTTTTGGTTAGTGCGCGTCAGTCACAATAAGGAAGGGTGCACACCTACTGAGAGTTATTAGAAATGTGATGTTTTTTGGACCACCGAAAAGAAAACTATAAGGCAACATGAGGACAACCATCTATAGTTTCAAATTTGTTAGTGGAACGACTTATCAACGGCTTTTTTCGGGAGGGGAATGTGGCAAGAATCAGCTGTGGAATGTTTGTTATTGAATGAGGCAAAGATAGCAATGACCACTAGCAAGTCCGTGCATTTTTTTCTGTCTCCTCCGCGTTAGTCGCAGCTATCTTGGCCAGCTTAGAGACGGATACTTCCTTTGCTGAGGAAGAGGTGTGACTTGCCCTTTTGTCAGATTGCCGGGACCAGACAAACGCAACCCATAAAATCTGCATGATAACTTCAAAGGAAGGGCAGCACCTCCCCTCAAACCAGAGTGATGTCACCATGCGTCTTCCTGTGGACTCTTCCTGCTTCTTTACCTACACCCCTGAAAGCATGACTAGTTTTTTCGGGTATCGTAGTCTAGCTGTGTTGCTATCAGTTGCACATATCTTTTTTCTTTTGCTGGTGGATTCTTTTATATGGTTATTGATAGGACAAAGTCTTTACATCAAAAATGGATAACAGTGCTGCACCATCTCTAACCAACAAATGTGCAGCTTTTGTCACAAAGCGAGAACAGGGAATGCAAACGTCCATTTGGGTGGCCTCTACTCACCAAGTTCTTTTAAACCGCAGGTACAAAAGTTCACATCAATAAAAAAAAAACAACTCTATTCAGAAATCAACATGATCTAGATCTAGACCACCAAGTCAGATAATCAGATAACTTCTGGGTCTTTGGCAGCGAGCTGTTTCATTATTGATTATTACCGAATTCTGTTGCTGTTCATTCATTCATAACTTTTAAGTTGCAATGTTGGGAAAACCGCTCGGTGAATGAAGGCCAAGCGGACAATTTGTGCATATCTGGGTCACTCAATTTTTTTTTTCTCTTAACTTTTGTAGAGAAAATCGATTATGCGTAACGTGCGAATCATTTCAGGAACATTTCAATACCATCCCACTTTATTCTTCACTTTGATCGTTGGTCAGAAAATTCAGTTGCAGAGTTAGAATATTCATCATCGTCCAAATAATGCTTTACGTATAGCGTTCGAATCTACACAAATGAATCCATGCACCAGTGAACAAACACCTCAACAGAATTTACCCTGTGTGTAAACCAAACTGTAGGCAGTGTATCCACCATATGGAGTCACGTGAATACTTGCTGTTCTGATGCCCAACTCTAACAGACCTGCGATGCTAACTCCTTCCACAACCCATAACCATTGACAATACACAATATACATCAACAACAAACTGAGGAAGAAGGCGTATTTATCTGTCCGAAAGGCAATGGGCTGTCATGAGCATTTTGCTCACAGCTGAAGGAACTGTGTCATCATCATCATCATCATCATCATTATCATCATCACTATTTGCAAAACATTTATCCGCATTGGATATAAATAAGTAAAAAAAGAAAACTATAACAAGTTAACAAATTTAATAAATAAATTTTCGGACTGGCGTCCTTTTTCAGATGCAGAAAATCAATGAACTAAGAATGAAATGGCATAAGAAGAGAAAAAAAAAGCTGTGATCAATAGTCATGAAAATAAAAAAGCTTGAACAGCCACAAATATCCAACATCGAGCTGAACAAAGGCGAACATAAATACTAAAGGTGAACAGTTGATCAGGACTAAGCAAGTATACACCAATTTCTTTTTTACACGACAGAAAACCGCATCTATATCTCAAACACGTGTATTTTTACAGCTACACAACCTCCAGCCAACCCCCCTCCCGTTCTCTTTCCCCTGCCCTCCTCCCCCCTCCCCACACACACACTCTAGCATACTCTCAACTCCCTTAAACCACTCAACACTTGCAATTACGTTAAACCATGTCTCGTAAAAAAAAACAAAACTAGCTTTCCTACATTTCTCCCTTCATCCCCCTTCTCTCTGTGTCTGTCTGTCTGTCTGTCTGTCTGTCTGTCTCTCTCTCTATATATAAATGCACATACACATACAACTATTTTCGATGATTTGGATCATCACCATCATCATTATCATCATTATCATTAAAAATAAGTATGATTCTGCCCAATGACACAAAAGTTTTTGAAAAATGTATGATGAATTCATTAACAAAATAGTCAACGTTTCGTGTTAAACACTTTTACAAGACTGACAATGCAATTTTAAGACCTACAAAGAAAGGCATTTCATCATCATCATCATCATCATCATCATCATCATCATCATCATCACACAATAAATAAGGTTTGGTGGGGAAAAAAAACGGGTTCTCAGGAAATCCCCGTATTAGCATTAGGAGACCAAATTTCGTATGTTATAAAAACGTTACGATGTTACGTATTTAACTGTGTCCGACCGAATTCTACTATACATTACATCGCATTCACCGGTCGAGCTGATTTCCAAAAATTCGCATTGTTACGGACATTATTTTACGTAAAATGGGGCAATTATTGGCTTTTTTTTTTGTAGAACTGGGATTTTGGCATTAATGTGATATTGCATTTAAGCGACAGTTTGTGGAGTTACATCAGCCCAGATGAAATGAAATGTCCAGCGAAACGAGTTTTATAAAAATATTAGCATAAAGAACTGGTCTAATCAGTCCAAGCTAGAACTAAAAAACTGTGTACTGATAGAAATGCATTGTTAACTTTTTTTTGTTTTTGCTTTGGCCAAGAACTGAAGTGGGTACAATAATTTTAAAGTTCTTGAAAAAAAAAAAAAACCAAGGACACAACATTCGCTAGATTTTTATTTAATTTCGGGCTATAGTTCCTGATCAACCAGCAATGACTCGAGACTCACTTAGGATATGTTCTCACCGATTCCGGCACGTCAAGTTACCTCCTCATGACGTTTCATGTCCACTCGTCCTCACTGTTTATCGCTCGTAGGAGATTCAGGCAAGCCTGCAACGACACGACCCAACTTTAAACGCGTCATCTTCTGGAAGCGTATCCTTAACCCGGCTGGTTGCGTCGCAGCCATCATCTCCCTCTTTAAGCAATGCTTAAAGATGTCAAGGTTGGCATCAGTCATCTGTGATGTTTTCATGACTTTTACAGAGTTTTTTTTGTTGCTGGTTACATTGATTTCCACGACACTTCAGCTGAGCATTTCTGGCGGCGGTTGACATTGCTGATGCTTGTTACAGTTTTTGGCTTGTCTTGAATGGAAATAGCCGCCTTGAGATTGCTGATTTATGACCTTCGCCATTCATTCTGTGATTGGGCAAAGTCTCAGAGCGCTTGTCAGTGAGAATCAAGCAAAGAAGTTCAGTTGTTTTGTTTTTTCGACAGCTCGTTTATACATATCACAAGAGCAAGCACTGTTGGTTGGTTGGTTGGTTGGTTGGTTGGTTGGTTGGTTGGTTGGTTGATTGGTTGGTTGGTTGGGAGGTTGGTCGGTTGGTTAGCTGCTTGGCTAGTTGGCTGGTTGGATGTTTGGAGGTTTTATAGTTCTCTCGGTTTATCCTACTAGGAAACTTTCAAACGACCCCAAAATAATTTACCCTCGATACAGAACGTCAGGTGTTGCGTGACAGTTGAGTAGACACTGGTTGGTTCCTTTTTTAGGTATTCATAGTTTCCTAGAGCATTCTTCCTGATAGGAGACTTTCAGAAATCCCAAAATAATTTCCTTAAACATCAAGAATTAGCTTATAATCAAATAGTGAGTCCGCTATCCGTACTTATTATTGATCTTTATAAAATGGCAGTTAAAGCTGGTGAAAATGTGTAATAATAATTCACAAACATAAGAGCTACTTGTCCTCATAATGGATAAAGTCTGGCAAACTGGCACTCGTTTGTTTTCCCAATTTTTGGAAGCCGGTTGCCAAGTCTAAGCTGTTCACATTAAGGGGAGTCTTCCAATGTTTTAAATACAGATCTGTGGTACTGCTACGGCTCCTGCACGACCAGCTATAAACCCCAAATAATTGTCCTGGCTCTGGCGGGTCCCCATGTTCATCTTATGAAGATTACCCTCTATATTATGTTGCTACAGTAAATCATAAGACGCTTCAATATTGCGCGGATATCAAACTTGGATCAAATAATGATTATGAATTAGATAATAATAATATGATGATGATAATAATAATAATAATATTAGTTACAACAACAACAACAACAACAACAACAACAACAATAGTAGTAGTAATAATAATAATAATTGTTATAATAAGTTTAGAAGCTTCCTATCTTAGTTAATGCCCGCTTACACAACTTCACATTATTATTACCGCGGCAGGCCAGATCACTCAAGAACTCCCACAGCTCGCTTTTATGCATGCATTGCCGCTGCCATTTAATATTCACATATTTTTGATTTGACAATATATGTCACTGCCTATACCCAGGTACCCATTTCACAGACGGACAGGCTGAGGAAAATGTCAATGAAATGCTTTCCCAAGCACTAATGACAACAGAATGGTCAGGAATTGAGGCCATGACCGTTTGATCTTTAGTCCAATGCCGTTACCATTCGGCCACATTGCTCCATGGCTACTCTTTCACCCCAACACACCCTGCTCCGCCCCTGCGTCCCGTCCTCAGAATCACCTCTTCAAGAGTAAATCCACCTTCGCCATGTTCACTTTGCTAATCAGCTTAACACTCTCCCACACCGGTGCTTTGTACTCACCATTTCTTGCACTATTTCTCGATCTTAATAACCTGGCCTGCATTCGACCCTTGTGATCCATCCTTGCACCAGCCCTGACCCCAAACGGTGCTTAGGGAAAATATTCAGACTGTTATTTCCACCTACATAACTTACGAAATCCCTTCTTGACAAATTGTCGTGACAAGTGGTAAAAATGATGTCCCATACTTTATTAGATAATTATTATTAACCACTTGAACGTTGAATTAACCATGTTAACTGCATCCAAAATGGTGGATAAAATTGACTCCAAATCCGGCTATGACATACGAGTACTTATTTCAGTTATATCTTGGAAAATACTCATCATATTTTTGCGGCATGTTAAATTAGAAAGACATTACCATACTTATAGAGACAAATTCCACCGTATCACAGAAAAGTGGTTAAGAGAAACATAGAGTTTATATATGGTTTTAGAAAACAGTATGACTTTACACGGTGCCATTCATCGGGCATTAAGATCAAAGCTGTTAAAGGGAAATCACTGCGCTCTTCGGTAGGGTTATTTTTCCCTGTCAAGCATCCTAGAGCATTGTTTATGTGGATTTCGGCGCTATTAAAAAAAAAAAAATTAATGATCTTTATCATTTTAGCTGGAAGCCTTCATTTTTCGCTGTATCATTCCGCCACCAACAATCATACTGACCGAGTTTGCCATTCGTTCTCCTCAAAATTGCGTTTTAATCTTGTTTTCCAGTTATGGAAACGTGGAAAGTGACCCAGATGAATAAGAGGAGGAGGAGGAGGAGGAGGAGGAGGAGGAAATAGAGATGTGGGAATCTTCGGAATACACAATATTAGCATGCTAGTACAACAAAGACCTTCCAGTACATCCGGCCATTTTGTTTTTTTTAACACCCGTGTCAACTTTCTGCATTTCATTCACTTTAAAAGCCGAACAAACAGGAGACACCATCATCCCCCTTCCCTCGTCCCTCCGTCCCTTCCTTCAGCCCCCCTTCCACACACACACACACGAAACTAACACACCTTTTCTTTCCAAACTCGTGTCCCATTCTTACATTGAATTTCTACCTTCCTTTAAGCAAGAGCTTTGGGCTTAAAACAACGCCAAGGAAGGATGGAGATCCAGGCCCAAAGAAAGAAGAAAAAGAAGAAGCGGGGGAGGGGGTAGCGTGAGGGATAGGGGGTCACCGATCCATAATTTCCAATGTCTCATGCACGAAACGACAACAAAGGCCACCAACGATAGATCGATGACAGGTCGATATCAATCACATAGAAGGACCGCAGCCCCGGACAACAATGGAAACGTATCGATTTCCTTGCATGTGTGACGTCACTTATAAATCGTATTATAGAGGTTTTTTTTTTGTTTTGTTTTAGTTTTGGTTCGTGTTTTAACCTAAAAAATATTTTGAGGTCGTGGACATATCTTTAGATGCTGTATTTATGGCAAGTCAAGCAGTAGGGTTAAAGGACACCCACCATAGGACACCCATCATAGGACACCCACCCATAGGACATCCAACATAGGATACCCACCTTGGAACAACACCGACTAGGCATTCATGTTGAAAATTACATCACTAAGTACCAGTCAGTACGACCAGAACTACCAGAGGCTACTCAAACGTGTTCCGGTAACATTCGGAATTTTCCGGTAACGTCCTGGTCGCCATAATATTTATATTATCGTGCAAGCAAAGTGCAAGCAAGGTTACTTGTTGAGGAGCCCTCTGTAACAGTGGGGTCAACATAATTATAACTTCCTGGTTTGGGTCAGGTACTGAAACACGGAAGTCAAAAATCGATGAGTCGTAATATGGATAGAGCCGTAGGGTCAAGCAAGGGGATCAAAACTTTAAAAAAATGTGCACATCTGAGTGGGGGCTTGAGTGGGCATTGAGTACACTCCAGACTGCACCTGCTCACAGCTTGTGGTGCCCCTGCATATTCTGTAGTTACGCAGCTGTTGTTCACGTGGTGCCAACCATTTCCTCATAATGACTGCCATATTAGTGCTTTCTGGACACCATCTGGAATCCGCAGAGAACATTGGTAGATTTATAGTCTAAAGCTTTCGAGGCAATGAGTAGAATTTTTGCTGTGAAATCTAGTCATCAGTCTACGTTCGTTCCTTATAACAACGGAAGAAAACCTGTGAAAAAGAACAGGCACAACTGGTCGTGAATCACAGAAGAAAACGATTTGTCAGGGAATCTAGAATGCTCATTTGCGACCTGGTGGCCAAAATGCGACCCCTCCCCCACCCCCCCTAAAGATGCTGAGCAAAGTCCGTTTTGTTATTTTAGAATGGCTGAAAAATCCCACCTCCGCTCGGGCAAAGGGGAGAGGAGCATGAGGAAAAGGAAGCAGCCAAACTCATGCCACATCTACGCACATTTATATTGCCCTTCTGATAACACTGTGATAAGATCTATCGAAGAATGAGATATTTTCACTTACACCACGTGATCGAGGGATAGCTAGGATATTTTGATAAATGACGAGTAATCATGCATGAGCAGAGCATGTAAACAAACCAACGTGTGGGCAAGAATTCCTAGGTCACGTGATGGAGCTGAAAATACGTACCTAATTGGGCACGCAACGCCAAATAGGCAGCGCTGGGTAACAATGTTGTGTACTCGACTGGCAGCTGGCAAGCATGGTATACCGGCTGTTAAGTTTGTCAGTCACTGAAAACAGGGCTTGCCCTGCCTTTCCCTCGTCGCGTGACTGATAATCTTATTCCCTTATTTCCAGCACAAAAGGACCTCTAAAAATCCCCTGGGGCCCCAGGAGGCCATCAAGTGCCAACGATACATCTCTTAGTGACTCTTCCATTTCAAGATGTCTTGCAAAATTTCAGACACATCCTTGAAACAATGTAGTTTTCTATACCGGACAAACCCCATAACAAGTACACCCACCCTGCCACATATTTCGACTTTAGATTCGATTTGTTTAGAATATGGAGTCCTCATATTTGGTATCCGGTACCATGACGATACAGGCATCCAAGTTTCAGACATGGCCTTCACAAATTGACTAAAGTAGAAAAATGGCCCATTCCTCTGAAAATGCAGGACACCCTTGGTCTACTTAAGACAATTTGAAGTTTTATTCCTCTTGTTGTAGTCACTGGGTCACTGATCCGTTCATGTCTTAAGGAAAATAGACCCGCAGATGACTGGTTAAGAGTTCTCATCAGTTTGGCAGCGAGCTTTGAGAAAACACAGTGGAAATGCATACCGTCACACAAATAGAAAACTGCCAACTATACAAGTAATACCACATATCTGTTGAATGGGGCATAGTTACCATCAAATAAATATGCCCCACGTCCTCTTTTCCCAAGGGTATCAGATCACTGGAACGGGGCAAGAAAAACGAAAAAAAAAATCGGAACGAGTACTTTTCGTGTCTCAAATAACAAAGTTCCTTCTGGTGAATGCTTGAATAGAATAAACTTCATGCACTTCAAACCACCTTTGATTAATTTCTCTCTCTCTCTCTCTCTCTCTCTCTCTCTCTCTCTCTCTCTCTTACTCTCACTTATTTGCGTTCAGTCTTTCGCTCAGTGATTCCTAGTCATCCAGTTTAACTTCATTCTCTCACGTCCACTTCATCCCACCCCATCCCATCCCATCCCATCCCATCCCATCCCATCCCGTCCCATCCCATCCTATCTTTTTCTTTCTTTCAGTCTCAGTCTCTGTTGCTTTTAATTCTTAATCTCCTCTTCAATCTTTTGCCTCCTTTCCAACTTCATGTATCTCTTTTTTTCACGCTTTCCTTGAAATCACATCTTCCCTTCATCCCTCCCACCATCCTTTTCAACCCCCTCCCCCCACCCTGAAAAAAACAACAACCAAACCTGTCCGAGTTTCTGTCTCCTTGGTTCATTCTCCGTTTTATAAAAACAAACAGGATTGTTCGATTTAAAATGTTCAATGACCCAATCGAACTTCAACGGATGCCTTTGGGTTTGTTTATTGTTCTGCCCAGCAGCCAGAGGGAGGAGTTCTTTGCAGATAATAGTGTCCTTGTTTGCTAACCTTTTCACAGCCTTCTGTAACTGTGTGTGGCGCAAAATGGCGTCATCCCCGGATGTTAAAGTGGGCAGTTTTGTTTAAATAACAGAGAACTGCCGAGATGTAGTTTGGGAAATGAAGACAAAATTTAATTAAAGTGAAATAGATGGCTGTGCTGTACTTTGTTGTAGGCAATATGTCCTGCTAGAACTGGATTTTAAGTCTTTCTTTCTTTCTTTCTTTCTTTCTTTCTTTCTTTTTTTGTGGCTGGTTTCTTTCTCAACTACATCGATCAGCTTTTGTATTTCCTGGCTATTCGTTGACAGAAATCTTGACAGGATGGCTTGATCACAAAGTTTGAAGTTAGAGGAAAGAATTATAAAAGTCCTCCGTCAAGGATCTTTGGGAAAGATTTGTTCGTCTTTGCCACTGACTGAACTCAAGGCTTCAATTCTTCCCAACTAAGTAAAATAACCATAGTGTTACAGGAACCGGTACCTTACATGATCAATCTCATTACTTGATATTATTACTGACGTCAGGTCCATTCCAGTTGTGGTGGGGAAAGTGGGAGGGGGAAGGCAAATATTTCGTGGATTTTTTTTTCTTGTGGCACAAGTAAGTAAATACATGTAATGGGTTAAAGTTCATGAACCCTCCTCACAGCGAAACTAGCTTTGTTTTTAAAGTAAAAATAGTGTTATGTTCCGTGGAATGAGCCTTCATTGAAGACAGGTCTAACTCACCCACATTCGGTCGAATTGTACACCTTTTTACTTGGGTGGTCATTTCCTTTAATATTTGCTACCCTTACCTAAAATTTACTTACCAGCTGACTCAAACTGAAGTTGAGCCTCACGTCTCTGTCAGCAATGACGGATCAGTTGTGCATTGAGAAACAAAGTCATCTCAGTTGACAAGTGTTCTATGTCTATTTGTCATTTAGGACTCTCCTAATGTGTGCTTGGACTAATGTGTGCAGTTGGGAAGTGTGTCAGGGTCACGGGTGAACATTAGATTACACGTGGAAGTTAGGGAACAATCTTCCGGCAATAGGTATATAAGGGTTAAATTAGGTATTTTCAGCTCCATCACATGACCTAGGAAATCTTACTCACACGTTGGTTTGTTTACATGCTCGGCTCATGTATGATTACTCGTCATTTATCAAAATAGCCTAGCAATCCCTAGATCACGTGGTCTAACTGACCCGTCTAAAAATACCTCATTGATATGAAGTTAGTATCCCTGTGGTGTAGTGGTGGCATGTTCTGACTTGCAAGCTGAGAGACCCTCTGGTTCGATCCCCGGTGGCAGGGACAGAAATTTTCTAGCGTAAGTTTTTTTCGGCCCTTCTTCTCAAAATTGATCATATACATTAATTTGGTAAAATCTCTGGTGACACACTTCCCTCAAATAATTATGTAACATCATATAACAACAGAAAAATTATCAGACTGAGCTCACCTTCCTCCTCCTTAATAATAAATAAGAAACAACCATATACCTTTCCACCCGATTACACTTGCATTCTGTATCCCTCCACTAGCACCCCCATTTCCGTCCGAACACAAATGTGCTGTTATTGTTTTGGCTCACTCTGACCTTATTTTGTCAACAGCTGACCTAGTAGTTTGGGCGCAAAAAATGCGTCGGACAGTTGGATAATTTTGTGCGCGACTCATAACCCACCTAGATCTAGTAGTTTGCTTGCTCAAGTCCCGTACTCTAAGTTCAATAGCTAACGGTGGGGGTCTTTAAAGGATTTGATTTGTTTGTAAACTTGAACAGTACTCGAATAGAAGATTTTCAAAACAAAAACTTCGTCGCAATTTCTGTTCAAAATCGGTCAGCTGCTCACGAGACCAGGTCAAATTCTAAGAGAGGTAAACAATGGCTGGCCATATTCGACCTGTAATGGAATGTGTTAATGGAATGATAATGGTCCCAACAGTAATTAAATGCCCAAATGCTGTTCAAAGATTTGATTGGAGTTTTTTAATGGAGATGGGACAATAGGCAGGAATGACCGGCCACCACAAAACGGTGACCTATGTCCTTTTTAAAGCTAGTTCCAAATACAGATAAACAAGATAATGCAAAGAAGAACCCTGATGAATGGAGGGACGACTTGCATGTAGGTCAGCTAGTAAGAAAATGGCGTCCAATGCTAATGTGAAGAAAGCAATTTTTTTACCTTAGGGAAAAGGTAACGGGTTTGGAAATTTTTTCACCGTTTAGTGATAGCTATTTGTCATGATACGATGGCATTAAATAGGGCATATTTCAGTTCATCACCTGAATAGTTTCATTATTTAACTTGACTGCAGACGGTTCCAGCATAATGTAACTGTATAAAGGTCATTGATACCATCTCCACTCACGGTATAACCCACTCAAGAACGGTTCATGTTTGGAAACCGTCCAATAAATCCCTGTGGCCATAATAAATAGCGTGAAGTCGCGTGAACGGGCATTAGCATGTATACCAGATCTATAAGACTGCATTATTATTATTACTATTATTATTATTATTATTGTTATTATTATTTTCTTTGCAACAGCTCAAGCATCGCCCTTTCTCGCGTTTTGTGACATAGACACTGACAAAAACAAAATCCCTTTATTAGCTGTCCTGTTACAAAGAAGTTGCATAAGAAGGAACATTACAAAGTCCTCCCTTGCCGTATTTAATCTTACCGAACTAAACATGATTTTTCTGTCTTGTCCCCAGATGAAAAACGAACCTCGCCAGACCACTCTCCAAAGAGGTCAGTGTCCAGGGTCTCCGCGCCCAGCCGGCTGGACAATCTGTCCACACGAGCACGACATAGGAGGAGGCGCATTGTGGGATCAGAAGATGACGGGTACAGATCTCCTGTTGGTGTCAACAACAATAGCAGGTCAGTAAAAGAACAATAGCAGGTCAGTAAAAAGAACAATAGCAGGTCAGTAAAAAGAACAAGAGCAGGTCAGTAGTGCTCCAGTTTGCTTGTTGGTCCAGCCTGCTGGAGAATTTACTTTACCGGACTCTGGGTAAAAAATGCCCGTGATTTGTAGCTACCATGGACATGTTGTAACTGCCAGGAAAGCATTTCATTCATAGCGCACTTAGTCCGTCTATCTGAGAAATATGGACATAGCTGCATGCACACCCGAGGTGTATAGGTGTACATAAAGAATTGTCAAATGTAGGTGATCAGTGTCACTATGTGCTGCCCCACGAGCTGTGAAAGATAACGAGGCTATTGGGCTAATAATAATGAGAAGGCTCATGGGTTTACGTAGTCTGTATGTAAACACCAGTTATGATTACGTTTGTGAAGAGTTTAAAAGTAAACTTACACATGATGAGACATGCCCAGATGATGCCACTATGTCTACTCTCCGAGAAATCGAAATGTTGTTGGAGAGTCTTTTCCCACAGCAAAATCTGGACCATCCCATTGTTTCTCAGCAACATCAAATTATAAACAGATTCACGTTCTGGCATTGTCAATATTATCTTTCTGACTCGTTTTCCATCTGGTATACCTTTTGTAATAAAACATTAAAAAAAAACCTCTCTCGGAAGCAATGCCCCTGACAAACGTTTTTCTGACGGAAATTAGGGTTCTTGCTGCCTTTTAACTGCCAACAACATCATACATGTTTTTGTCAAAACCTCAGATCTCTAGCTTCAGAAGTTTCAATGAGCGATAGGAAATGTTACTTTCTGTAATTTATCCATAGGATCACACATTGGAATATTGCACGCACATGCTCAGGCATTTCACAAAATATCATTTATGACAAAGCTAAAATTTTTTCCCCGATATGGTCCAGTGTCGGACGTTAGCATCAGGTGTTATCAGTTACCAAAACCGATAACACTCTACTTTTTGACTGTAGCTCAGTAAGTTCAACGTTCTACCTCAACAGACTAAAACCTATGAAATACATTACACTGCATTTACTCGTTGAGACTATTTCCAAGGAATCGCTTTGAAGTGCAGGTTTACGAAAATGAGACACTTTTTCCTTCTTCTTGTAAAAAATTGTATTTCGGTATTTATCGGGGTATTGCAGCCAAACCATGCAATGAATGCAGCAAAATAAGGATAACTGCAACTCCAACAAGGATGAAGTACATTGCGATTAGTCGGTAAGTGAGATTTAAAGGTTTTGTTTATTAGTTGCTTAGCAACGTGTTTTTATATTCAGAACATGTCGTGATAGAGCACAAAAAGAGAATCGGTGGATTGCGATAAAATTATTCTTTTGTATTCTTTATCCTATAGATGTGCCTCCTCCCTCTCTTCCATGAGCGTACCCTCCCTCCCAGCCCTCACTGTACGAACAGGGACCCCCAGTGCCAGGACCTCCCGGAGTCTACCTATCACGCCGACGGTCCCGACAGAAGAAGATGAGGAGGAGAAGAGGAAGAAGATGCACGAGGTAGGTTTGCCTCTGAGCCTGAGGAGACGCCCTTGCTATCTCCATTTAAATTAACACCACCTTCATCACAGATAATACCATTACCACACTATCACAAACACCACTATTGTAATTACAAGCACAACTGTCATCACCACTACCACCACAATCACCAGCACTCTTATTACACCATTACCACCACCACAATCACAACTACCACCATCACCATTATTCATCCCACCATTACAGACTGTACTCCAAACATAACACAAACTAATCTAGCAGTGCAGTTTTTGAGGAAACTAAATTTTTATCGGCTCATTATTAGTAGTATTATTATTAGATTTATGAACTATACTGATATACCACTTGAATCTGTCCATCTTCATTTCAACAATTACTACCATCACTTTACCACAACTACCACCACTAATATATATCATCACCATAGCGTCGCTATCATCATCACCATTACCATCAATCATCAGTACTATCACCTCCTCTTCCACCTCTATCTCCATTCATAGTATCATCTCTATCAACATAATCACAACCACCACCACCATCACCACCACAGCCATCACCATTAATACTATCATCTTCACCCTCGTCACGACCACCACCATTCCTATTACCATGTCCATCACTACGATTACCACCTTTCACCACTATCAACACCACATCCAGCATCATCACCGCCTTTAACACCACCATCTCTACCACTACTACTACCACCATCACCACCATCATCACCATCACCACCATCATCACCACCTTATCAACTATCACTGTGTTCTCAGGAGACTCGAGCAATCCTCCAGTCGATGAACACACGAGAGAGCCACGCGGAGAAAGAGAGAGAAAGACAGCAAGAGAGGCTGGAGAGGATACGACGACAGAAACGGTTCTTGGCGGAAGACAGAACGGCGCAGGCCTTGAAACTCCTGGAGAAGGCATTAGAGATGGACAGAGTGTGAGTCTTACTTTGTATATTGACGGGTGTGAAAACAAAGGGGTCTGAGGGTTGGGGGAAGGGAGTTTGGGGGAGGAAATCAGACTCCATTAAAAGATTGATTTAGACAGCAAATCTCCACGTTTTGATGCCTCTGTTCGAAAATCATAAATGTCATAACAGGACTAATTAAATCAACCCATTTTGTTTTATTTAATCATCATCATCATCATCATCATCATCATCATCATCATCATCATTATCATCATCATCATCATCATCATGATTTAAAACTAGAAAAATTAAAAGCTCAACCTTAATTCAGGGAATTTATTAAAAATCTAGTAAAGAATTAAGATCGAAAATGATATCTAAACGTTTCGGCTCTCAGGCCTTTATCAATAGAAATGAAACAAGAGTTATAACTTTCACAATAAAAGCAACCACATTAAGAAGAAAAAGAAAAGACAAGCATGGAAGAGTGAGTTAAAAGTCAGTTATGATCGATTTCGTGAGACAGTCTTAAAATAGCGGGTAAAGAGGATAAGAATTGAACCTGGATCACGGGATAAAACAGGTGGTAGAGGAGTGAATTAAGGTAAGAANAAAGTCAGTTATGATCGATTTCGTGAGACAGTCTTAAAATAGCGGGTAAAGACGATAAGAATTAAACATGGATCACGGGATAAAACAGGTGGTAGAGGAGTGAATTAAGGTAAGAAGGTGTGTAAAAGGGGGGAGGGAGTATGAGGGGCTCCCCCAAGAAAAACTGAGCTCCAAGCAGTCAATAATATAGGTGGAGGATGGAGAAAGCAGCGTGTCAAGTTAGGAAGTCATAAAAGAGACAAGCTTGGTATATCTCGACAGTAAAAAAATAATAAAAAATAAAAATATCTACGAATAGAGTAGGTCTAACTACACGCTATCACTAGCACAATATTATCGTTATTAAAAGTACATGTAAAGCAAGGTGGGCATATAAAATACGGAAAATAGGATTTAAATGAAAATCGTCATCATCATCATTATCATCATCATCATCAATAGCAGCAGCAGAGACAAGATTGTATACTATGAAATGTTCAATAAAAAAATCAGTTGAAACTGGGATGCATGTCTCAGCTCCATCATCATCATCATCATCATCATCATCATCATTTAAGAATTAAAAAAATTTAAGAACTTTAAAACAGACGTAAAATAGGTAGGTTTTCACACATAAATAAAATAAATTTATTCGTGCAAATTTTCGTTCTAAAAAGATCTTCTTCAGGCATAAAATTATTCTACGATACTGGCAGTTTATCATAATCATCATCATCATCATCATCATCATCATCGTCATCTTCTTTTTCTTCTTCTTCTGCTTATTTTTCTTCTTTTTCATCGTCACCATCATCATCATTACCACATTTCTAGCAGCACTATCATCCCCACATCTAGCAGTCCAAACAGCACTACCACAGCCACCATTACCACTATCACTATCACCACCATCACCAGCATTACGCTTACCACTACTGCTTTCACCAGCAGCAACATCTGTATTATATTGCAGGTTGGCTCAAGACAAGGCAAGACAGGGCCTACAGATACGAAACAAACTGGACGAGATGAAAAGGCGAAGAGGAGGAGAGAAACAAGACGCAGAATTTGTGGAGATTATAGAGCTAAAGGAGAAATAACCTCAGATTCTTTTCTATGTAGAAATACAAGAAAGTTGTTTAAGATGACTGAGATGCTACTGAGAGTTACACTCTATGCTATGCAATCATAAATAAACCTGGAAATAGGTGGGGCAATCAAAATTAAAAAAAAAAAGCCACTTATCGTGGAGTTTGACTGATTGCTAGACTTGAACGATTCATTTTCATTGGCTGATGCACGTGTACTTTTCATCCGGGATTTGTTAGAGGTAGATCTTCCGTGAGCCAATCAAACTGAGCATGCCATTCACTGCGGAATCTAACTGAATGCTAGGTTTGAAAGATTCGCTTTCGTTGGCTTAAACGTGTTTGATATCCGGGATTTAATATGGGTTGATCTTCCGGGAGACAATTAAATATAGTAAGGCTACCTATCAAGAATCTGATTGGATCTTGCACTGTGAACCGGTCGCTTTTACTGACTTTTACACATGTCTTTTACTTCTGGGTTTATTTATGAATGGAAAGTTGCAATATACTGTACACACATTTACCTCTGAGGGCAGATCTGCTTGTTGGCAGTGAATGCCAATGTGCCTGCTTTTCCTGGGAGATGATAAACGGAAATCGTTGAGGAAAACTAATGATGCGGCTGTATAGGAAGATAAAGAAGAGAAGGCAAACGGAATTGTCAGGACCTTGGGATGGATCAGAGTACTGAAAGTAAATGTGGCCCTTAATTAGGTCTGAACGTTATTTCGAGTGTGACTCTCAATAGCAATTTCTTTATAAATATATCTAGATATATCATCTTTTAAGCAACATATATTCTAAACATTTGCACAATACTGTTTGACATGACGTTATAATTAAATATGCATTTTCGATTATATTCAACCTTTTTATTGTTGGTGATGAAAATGTTCTTTAAAATGTAATAGGCAGGCCAAATTTATATTTGCTGATTGAAGATGGATAGTGTATATGAACATTGCCTCTTTGGCAGTGAGACTGCGTTTGTTCCCTGGATATAAGTTGTTACATTTCCATGCAGCCCAATGGTGTATTGACTGCAAGATACGATTTAAATAACTAAATGATGATTCGTGTAATGTTTTTAAAATCCAATTTTTCTAGCGTTTATGTCAGTTGGATACTGTATTCTTCTAGGCGTGGAGTTTTTATGTGGTGCTTTCGTTTAAATCGTCGGCGTTCTCTTGAAGTTTCTTCGGGAGTAGGCTGAGACTGTGGAAGAAATCACCACTTTGAAATTTCAAAGATGAACCTGAAATTGACTGAATTAATTGAAAGTTTGCGCAGTACCTGAAACTCTTACCGTCGTAAGAATTACACCAGTTCATTGCTGCTGAATGTACCCTTTAGCAGTATTTAATATGCGAAGTTCATGTAATTCTTATGATGATAAGAGATCCCATCGTTAATGTTCAAGCTCTCGATTGCAGAGATTGAGGGGCACCTTGTAGAGCTTATGACTGCGCCAATACTACAGAATTCTTTTTTATTGAGCTTTCAGTAAAACAAGCAGTGTGCTACATTCTTTGATATGATTGATTGCTGTTTCTGTTTTGCACCTCCTTTAGATAATCTGAAAGCTCTAAATGATCAGTGTGCCTCGGAGATAGCCTAATTATTTTTCACACCACTGAGAGAAAGCGGGGAACACTTTATGGCAAAGCAAGAGAATCAGTGTTTATCTTTTGAGCTACAAATTTTGGTGAGAAATTATTGGCGCATTTTAATTTTTTTGACATTTGAACAGTTTCCTTGCTCTCATAAAATGACACCATTATTAAAATAAATAGCCTAAATCTGACTGAACTGTCGTCCTTGGACCATGTCTTGTACAACGTTGCCTGAACGAACTATTTCCTGATACAATGTGGAAATTCAGGAAGGCCGAAATTGAATACGCGTCAACGTATTGCTGGTTGTTGGGCAAACACAAAATGAATTCCAGGACTTTCGTGTTGGATGTTACACGGAGAGAGTGCTTTGTTTTTGAGGTCCTTTGGCTTGGAATCCTAAAAATATTTGTCGAGAATAGCCAACTCTTAGAGGTAGACAAAGGGAATAATTCTGGGGAATCAGAGTTTTCTGTGGTGTTATACGAGTAAGTGCTACGTCTATAACATCGTTCTACATGTCCATTTCACCATAATGAATTCTCTAAAAGAGATCATTTGCTTAAGTGTGTTGTCAGGAACTATTTATGTGTGTAAAACTACATATTATAAATTCTTATATTTTGTAAGTTCTGAACTACATAAATTGTAATAATAATAATTATTATACATGTATATCACATTTCCATTCCTCTTAGGCATGTGAAAGATTTTCTGATGCTTTTTCATCAGGAATAAATATATTTTTGGGTTGCTTGGAAGTCTCCTAATAGGACGTCATGCACGTAAGGGCTAAAGATATCGCCAATTAATTGACCACCTAGAGTTTGAGAGTATTTTCATTATTTTCGAGTGGGCTGTCCTATTAGGAGACCTCCATAGGACCCAACAGATACACAACCTCATAATGTGATATGTATATTATATTTGATTGCTTGCAGCCCCATGGGACTGTAATGTACATACCGCCAAAAATACACAAAAAACCACCCCAAAACTGTCTGAACCAGTTGTTTGATATCCAAGATGGTCGACCGCCATTTCTCAGAATACAAAGTTTCTAATCTCTGTCGCTATAGCTTATGCAAAATGGGGGTCATGCGTTTACTTTTTTTATACTGACAGTAGATCTAGTCCATATATGTCTCAACACGGTTTCACGTCGCGAACTTGCTTCATCTAGCGGTGAAGACGGTAGATATTGGCTCAGTATAATTTTATAGCCAGTCAAAATGAAATTTAAGTCGCCTTTCGGCTAAATCAAGTAACTGGTTTAACATGAAAGCTTAATGTGAATACTTTTCACTAGAAGAGAGAAAGCAACTGACCAAGTGCAAGTTTGATGCAATAATTATATTGTTGTTTGGCGGCAGAAGATCATCCCATGCAATGAAAAAAGTCTGAGAAAATCGCAGTTGAAGAACAGTTTTATACTATAATTATAATTCATTTAATGTGCCTGAGAAAAACTCAAAATTTATCAATATGTATTGAACATTTGCCAATAGAGTAAATGTTTTCGTGTCTATAAAAATAATTTTATTCTCATTTTCCGTAGCAAACAAAACGTTGATCAGTATGGCTCTTTTCACCTTCAGGATCTATATATCTCATAATCCAGTTTAGCGACTTGAGCCTCATTTTGACCGGTTGCAAGACATATAATTAGCTATTTGAGAGCTTGCGCATTACCGATGGGATCTTTTACCATCGTAAGAATCATATTAGCGCACCGACATTGAATGCGCTCTGAGTAGCGGTCAACATGATAGGAGATCCCACCGTTAATGCGCTAGTTCTCAGTTATCACAATATCCTTACCATTCCTTTGATGTTGTTTTATCTTCGAAAGTATGTTAAACATAAGGCCTATGCGCTTCTTACTTCAATAAATCCTACTGAACTGATGATTTGTAGCTGGAAACCTCCCTCTCCCCAGTCCCCCATCCCCGCTACAGTCTGAAGAGATCTTCTACACCCCTGTGATTATGTGTGGTACATTATATTATATTTTTGTTAATAGTGAATGATATATATCGATGATGTTTCTGACTTTTTTCTAAATTCGTCCCTTGACTATTTTTTTGTCCCCGTAAAATTTTTAGTTCCTTATCTCTTTCTCTCTTTATCTTTCACTCTTTAAACCTGTCAACCCTGTGTGTGACGTCAGCTGTATGTGTCGTTCCTCCGCATTCTCCTTGACTCGAATATTGCCTATCTGTGTCTTTCCGAGATTATTATTCTCCCTGTGTCTTATGTCTGATGTGTCTCTGTATCTTTCCTTTCTGTTTTCCTTATGTTTGCTAAGGAGATTGCAGATTGCTCTACTCCCCAACGAAAGGCATGCATGTAGATTGCGCAAAACTCGAAATATGTAGAATGAGCCAAACTCGAAATATGTAGAATGCGTCAAACTCGAAATATGTAGATTGCGCCAAACTCGAAATATGTAGAATGAGCCAAACTCGAAATATGTAGATTACGCCAAACTCGAAATATGTAGATTGAGCCAAAATCAGAGTAGCGTGACAATAGATCGGTGACGTGTCTTAAGTTTCACTGTAATTTTACAATCGTGAAAACTATGAAACCGTACCTCGACCCCTGTCGTTTGCGAAACTTTTGTTCATAATTCGTTGCCCCCTGGACACCATCTGGGAGAGAGGAGTGAGATTTTGAGCTGGATAATATCTAATGAAGTTTAAATCTACTGACCTTTAAAACGGACTCCATGAAACATTTTCATAAAATCATTTACAAATGTATGCAGGAGTATATGTGGAACAGTAAGAACCCCCACCCGTCCCCCTCCCCCCACTCCAATCCTCTCCCTGCCATATATTTCTCATGCACTTCAACAGTATGCCCCAAAATAACTTCAGCTTGTCATTTACGGTAAATCTGCAAAAAATATATTTGTTAGGGTTAAAGCTTGGCTCAATCCATAGACATTTTGGGCAATATGTATAAACTTTTTTGGCGCATGCTTTGTCTATTTGTTTTTGGCGCAATCTACATACCTTTTGGCAGAATCTGGCGCAACTTGCATCAGCCCCGTTGCTGTGAGTTGTTTGTATGTCTTTACCTCGTGATTCTTGCCTTTTCTGTGAGAGCTCTCTCCTCTTGTCGATCTACTGTTTTTTGTTTTTTTTTCATATTCTTAATGTTTACTGTACAGCAAAGACAATCTATTGTAGTCCACTTTGTTTCTATAGAAAGTTCTACTTCTTTTGTAGAAGAAGAAGAATTACCTATTATACTGAAAATATCTTTAAAAAAATATGGTTGCGCCATCAGGTTGTATATATATAAGAAACAGCCTAAAACTTTGAAAGTTTATGTGTTATTAACATCGAAATACAACGTGTAACACAAGCACATGATGAATAATAAATAGTTTTCATTCAGATTGGTGTCTTTGTTTTCTTGTGAAGATGGCAGTGAGATCCAGATCCAAAGAACGTGATTGCAAGGGAGAGAGAGAGAGAGAGAGAGAGAGAGAGAGAGAGAGAGAGAGAGAGAGAGAGAAGGGAAGAGAGAGAAAGAAAGCGCGAAAACGCGAGAGAAAAATAGTGTATAAAAAGAAGAAGACAAAATACTGAAGTAAAAATGGAAAGAATGATAAACAGAGGGAAAAAGAAAGAAGTACTGTTGAAGTAGTAGTAGTAGTAGTAGTAGTAGTAGCAGTTGTTGTTGTTGTTATGGTTGTAGTAGAGCAACAGCAGCAGCAGCAGCAGCAGCAGCAGTAGCAGCAGCAGCAACAGCAACAGCAACAGCAGCAGCAGCAGCAGCAGCAGCAGCAGCAGCAACAGCAACAGCAGAGAGCAGCGGTGTAATGAAAAGTTATTTAGTGGTAGTGAAGGAAGGCACTAACTTGGGAGAGCGCAATAAATGTTGAGGCCGGGAGTGGCAAATAAATTGGGAGGGGAAATAACTCACGAAATATTTTGCACTTTTCAGTAATATCCTTGGTTTTCTCCCTTACTATACACCCGCCCTGACGTTTGCGAAGCCTGAAAAGAAGGGAGACTATGAACTCTTTTATTCAGCATTTGAGTAATTTGCACAGTTTTCTCCCTTGCCCTCAAACTAGGCCATCCACTTCATCAAGGTGTTGCTTTCACATGGCCTGTTGCTCCAGGGCGGGACAGAATGGCATCATTTCCTTGTTTTGACTTTGTCACTTTCTTAAGTTCTCGTCATGTCACATCTCCTTTTTTATAGGGAGAGCAGCAGCAACAGCAGCAGCTGCACAGGCAACACATCCATCACTTTTACCACCACTGCATCCACTTAACTACCATTACCGCCACCATCCCCACTACCACCACTCTCACTACCATCAACTTTCTGGGCAAACAGTTACGACGCTGGACTCACGATCGTGGGTTGGATTCCCGATCAACGCCGTTTTTTAAATGCCTTAGGAAAGCATTTCATTCCCATTTCCTCAGTCAACCCGTCAGTAAAATGAATGTCTGGCTATAGGCAGCGACAGATATTGTCATCATGCTAGTGATCGGCCCCTGTAAACAGCAGTAGCTCCCTAGGGAGTTGAGAAAGTCCAAAAGTGATTAGACCTGCTGGGATAATAATAGTGTGAAGTAGCGTGAGTGGGCATTAGCTTGGATACGAGACTTACAAACTGGATCATCATCATCATCATTAAAACTAAATATGATTCAGCCCAATGACACAAAACTTTTTGAAAAATGTATAATGAATTTATTCATCATCATCATCATAATCATTTGGAACACATTAAAAAAACATTTTGTCCAAACTATCACCAACATCATCATTATCGTTAATGTTATTACTATTATTATTGTTATTATTATTATTAAATGTCTCCTCCTCTTTGAGAGTTTAGATGTTCCTAGGACATGTAGGTGACTACCATTCAGAGAACAGATCCATGCTTGCTCTGCTCTTCCTTAGTAGAGATCTCTGCTAACCTTGCCAGTTGGACGTTAGTTGACCAACTTTTTTTATCTTCCCACCTAGGGCTGCAATTTCTTTTTTGTTTTTTTTTTGTTGACCGAGTGCCTACAGTCTTATTCTCCTCGTCTCGCCCTTTCTCTCCCTCCTCCTCCTCCTCCTCCTCCTCCTCAGCAGCATCATCATTATCAGCAGCAGCACCATCGAGATCATTACTCTTTACTTCCTCAGCAACCATAACAGCAACATGTGCAGCGTCAACAACCGCACCATCAATGACCATAACAAAACGAGATTCACGCCAACCACAATACAAGAATACACACAAAACTACACAGAGACATGACATAATATTCTCATACATGGCAAAAGCAGTATAAATAGTTCTGATAATACAGTATCTATTATTTTTCACCGTCCATTGCTTTATAAAAGACCGCCAAACAATGATGAAGGGAGACTATGCGCTCTTTTATTTAGCATTTGAGTAATTTACACAGTTTTCTCCCTTGCACCAAGGACAGACCATTCTCTTCGGATTCCGTTTTCTCAATATCAGCCTGTAAATAAAGCACTATTACTATTACGAATCATAACTTACGAGTTTATCAGCAGCTCTCACTTTTTTTTTGTTTTAAACACTGGGACTCTGCTGTGAAATCCATGAATACTACTGTATCCAGTAACTCTATCAGTATTAAGACACTGAGGGTAATCTCCCTTCATGACAATAATGCGACTCCATAAGAATGTAATGCCACTGATGACGTAGTTCACCAGAAACATGAATGGAATGCCGTTATGTCTGGTATTAAAAGTGCATATCTCGATGTCGCTGTTAGCGGAGACAGTTACTTTGATATTTTTTGTTCACAAAAAAGCAAAACAGCCTGCTGAAATGAGGAAGAGACTTTCAGCTTCGGTGTTTCTTTCGTCTCGTTCCTACAATTTCATTTGCTAGCTGCCAGTAAATTCACAACGCTGGAATAAAGGATCAAATTTGAATGCCACTTTTATCATAACTTCTGCAAGCACATAATACGGCCGTCTTCTATGAAATGGCAGTTTCCACCACTACCACCAGCACCGCAACAACAACAACAACAACAACAACAACAACAACAACAACAACAACAACAACAACAGCAACAAAAACTAAAACAACTACAACAACAACAGCAACAACAAAGAACAGAAAAAAATAACTATAGGCCATACTTCTTCTCAAACATTTTATACGAAACGCAGATGAAGGAGTTAACATATTATTTTATATCACAAGTGTCTCTAAAACAACAACAGTTCCAAAGTACATGTGCACAGTTCCATGATACGTGTGCACAGTTCCATGATACGTGTGCATAGTTCTAAAGTACATGTACACAGTTCCAAAGTACTTATGCACAGCTCCATAGTACCTATGCACAGCTCCATAGAACCTATGCACAGTTCCATAGAACTTGTGCACAGTTCCAAAGTACATATACATGTGTACACTATCTCAGTTATCTGCTTGCTCAGTCGTTGTCGTAGTAAGATCACACAAAACAGTACAACACTTCATCATGATCAGCTGCACATACGACAGTTTAACCCTGATAAGGTCATCCAAACACTCCAATAGTCATGAAAGATAAGCAACACAAAAACAAAACTGTTTTTAGTACAAAACACCTACTTGCATTCGGCACTTCCAAATAGGAGAATTTTGACAGTCGATACTGTGTAGAAATTTTGTTTTTCTTTTGCAAGAGGACCACATTTTCACGAAAAATCGGAAATGGCTTCTCGTAAGGACTAGCATTCGCAAGACCCGCATTATAGTTTTTCTCGTGTGAAGTTACAGAACTGCCAAATGAGTAAGCCTGCTACCTATAAATAGAACAAAAAAATATAATTAATGATGTCCAAATAACTAAGGACAATAATAAGAAATAACTTCATTTGCATTTTCCTTGGGAGTTACTCTTCCGATGCCACTTATGTACTAGCAGCAAGCCCTCTGAAAGCTTTTTCATTCGTAAGATATACTTTGTGCTGGTCAAGCGCAAGTCAGCTCGTAGAATTAGTGAAAATTACAAACAAACAAACAAACAAACAAACAAACAAACAAACAAACAAACAAACAAACAAGCAAACAAACAAACAAACAAGCCAAACAAACAAACAAACAAACAAACGAAAAAAACCTCTTCTACAGTAAGGGTAGGGGGAGAGGGAGGGCTGGGGAACACAGTACAGAATTTAATTTTTTTAGCCATGGTGAAGTGTGATGCACTGACCTCATAGTTTGCAGCTAGTTTTATCCCTTACTTCCTTTAAGTAGTTAGATAATATACATATAATTCATACAATCTTCTTTCTGTGATGGTCGGGAAAACATAAACCTGAAATAAAATCAGCTCTGGCTAAATGAATACGACGTCCAAAAAAAAACCAAACCAACCAAACCATTAAGAATTAAAGTGGTGATGAGAAACATAAGCCTAAGCAAGGTGTCTGAACTCACCGGTCATGTGGTGCCAGCAATGAACAGCTGTGATCTCTGAGGGCCAGTTCATGATATCATAAAGTTTCGATTAAAAATATAAAAATAACCCGCAGGTTGGGTACTCCATCAATTTTTGCCTTTATTGCACTTCTTAAGATATGAAAACTGAACCTCATTAAAGTGAACTGCCCCTACAAAGTTGTATGTTGTACTACTAATGTTACATACTTTGATACTCATTAGATTTATCTTTTTAACACTTTAAGAGTAGATTATTTTCTTCCTAGAAAGAAAAGGCATGACATTTTTATTTTCTGGCTGACTTTGTTTTCTCCTGGATTTCTATCTGTAGCTGCCATCTCTATTTGCGATGATTCCACCTATTTTCAGTTTTGTCAGCTATAAACAATCACACAAACTCAATCTAAAATAAGAAAAATAATTTACATTGCGACATGACAAAAGTCATCTGTCTTTATTGCACTCTAACACTCTCTGCCGCTCTCTTTCTTTAGCTTTCTTTTTCTCTCATGTCCTCTTCTTTGTCACTAACGTCTCTCTCGTTTCCTGGATATCTACAAGTCATTACCATTGCAAGTATGCCTACCGTTGGTTTTAAGCCTTCTCAATTGAATTGAATTGAATTGAAATTAATTTTGAGCAGGCGTGCACATAGGGCAAAATGCAGTGGAGTGGGACTGACAAGATCGGTGCACCCGTTTTGCGCGCACATTTAAAAATTCTGCCTGATTTGAGCGAGCGCACACAGGTAGCCGAAATTCCATCCGTTTTGCGCGCACTAAATTTTTTTGTTCATGTCCATAATCTTATAAATGGTGGTATCGAGTCGTTTTTTTAAAAGACATTTCTATTACATTTAATTTTTGTCAACGGGATTGAATCCGAGTTTCCTCTAAGTTCAATACATAAAGTTAAGTTGAGAGACTTCACGACATGCTTTCTCTTACACATCATTTAACTCACGTAGACTCTTAATTAGACTCTTTCACGCATACACTGACGACAAACACTCACATCTTTCATCTGTTTTTTTGATTTTTTTTTGTACTTTAGCTTGCGTTTTTATTAATTTTAAAGCCTGTTGTTCGTGCAAGTGTACGGATTTTCAAAACACTACATCAATTTTCTAAATAAAACAAAATACGTGACACAGGCCTGCGTATAAAAGCACAACAGTTTGAAAAATCTCATTAGTCTGTTTCTACTTTCGTACTAACTTTCACAGTATTAAGAAGACATTATTTTACTAACGTAAGAGGTATCCCACGGTACAAGTACTTCTTATTAAGATTTTGTTAGATTATCCAGTAATCGATTCCCCAGGGCGATTTTTTTTTAGTGCGCGCAAATTGGGTGCGCCCAAAGCAGGTGTCCGTATTTAACATGTGCGCAAAACGAATTCAGCCCACAACATCACAGAGGGATTAGTTTTAAGGATCGAGAAAGAGTGAAGGACAAAAGCTAAGGAGAAAGGGGGAAAGGAGAGGAGAAGGGGAAAGAGTGAAGGGAGAGCTAGAGGGCCTTTCAATCAAAACTTCGGGTACTTTTTGATTTTAGCGTTTGCTGTTACTTGAAACTTCAGGACACGGCTGTGCCAGTTCGGAAGTGTCATCCTACAGAAAGCACACTGATTTCAGTGCGGTATCTAATGTTTTTCAAGATACATTAAACCAGTTTAGGAAGCCCGTATAAATAACTGCAAATTCTGTTCTGTAACTATCCGCTATTGAATAAGTATACTGACAAAAACAGCCTGTTCAGTTGAAGAAACTTAATAAGAGCGGAATTTTGTCTGCTTCCTTGCGGTTTATGGGTTCTGGAGAGAAGAACTCAAAGGTTGTGACTAATTTGGTATACTATATCAAGATACTGATTTTTTAAAAAAGTCAGCCTTAATTTTATTTTGGCTTGTGCGCATTTCTGTCTTCGGCAGGTTTTCTACTTCTCTCTCTCTCTCTTCATCTCTCGCCCTCTCCTTCTATCTCTCTCCTCTCTCTCCCTCTCTCTTTGTGTGTGTGTGTGTGTGTGTGTGTGTGTGTGTGTGTGTGTGTGGTGTGTGTGTGTGTGTGTGTGTGTGTGTGTGTGTGTGTGTGCGTGCGTGTGTGCGTGTACGTGTGTGTTTGTGTGTGTAATAGGGTTATGGGACTAGAACAAGGGTCAAAGAAAAGATAGACAATCTTTATCTTGCCACCACTTTATTGTGGCGCTATTTTGACAACTGAACACAGCTGGAATTTTATCGCTGTCCATTAAAATCAAAGTGTAGCATGTAAGGGATCCATGACTTTCAGAGGCGTAGAAAAAAAAAAAGGGTATGAGAGGTTCGTGCCCCCACAAAACAGCAAGCATCTTCAGATGCTCCAAAAGAGACCTTGCTGTTCTTTAACTAACTTAATATCTTCACTATCTTAGTGACCCTGCCCAGTTCCCACACACTGTACATTCTCATGTGCCCCTACCAGTCGCCCCTGATTTCGCTCATAACACTCACATTCATTAACAATGCCAATTTAATAATATACACTGGGAGACTTCAGAATACAACATTTTACAGCCCGTGAGGTACAACATTATGCTATTGTATGTAAGTGACAATATGATGTTTGTGACAATATGATGTGTGTGATAATAAGACGCATGTGACGATATGATATTTGTGACAATATGATGTATGTGACAATACAACGTATGTGACAAATGATGCATGTGACAAAAAGAGTATGTGACAATATTATGATTGTGAGGATGTGATGAAATAGTCATGACGTTTGTGCGAGATTGTGAAATGATAACAATTCATAAATATGGACATATTTACATAATCCTTTTTTGTCACACAATATAATATTATGTCTTTTGCCCGACAATGCAGGAAGTATTCTTCAGTTACTGACTTCTGACACAGCCTGTATTCCTTCTGTATGTAAATCACCATCTGTGAGCACACATTCTTCCAGAAATAAAAGACCTTTCAGAATTAGCTTTTGCACTGAAACTGTTTCTCTTTTAAGTCTACAGCAGCGTTATCTGGCTCAAAATCTTGGCGTAGTATTTTCTGTCGTGTATGTTTTTGAGAACACTGGAAAAAGTCTGATAGTTTCAAAGCCAGATAGTGAGAAGGGCATAGTAAAAAAGTTTTAACCAATTTTCTATGTTCCGACTATATGAACTGACAATATTAGCTCATTATTAGTACTTAGCATACCGTAACTTTCAAATTCGCATTCGCAAACTTCCCAAGCAAAGTGTGCATTGTAATAGTATGTGCTTTGTGCATCTTTAACAACCATAAGTTTCAAGTCTGTAGCATGTTCCCAGCACGGACAAGTCACCAAAAAGAAAAATGGATATGCCCTCGTAAATGATGATATTTCATACAGGAAACTTCCCTTAATTACTTCTGTTAGTATTGTCATGAATTCAGCTCAGCTACCGGCAGCTTCTGAGATGAAAACATTAAGACAGGGCCACCTTTACAAAAAATGAAAGGGAGGAGACCATATAATGAAAATGCGAATCGAAATCAGAACATTTTGCATAAACTCCATAATCATTCTGAGAAACAGACTAACTTTTAAATGAAATGTTTAAACCGTCAGATTGGACAAGCATTGGGAAAACTGATGTCCATCGCCACTCTTTACCGCAAAGCCCATATTATGCAAAATGACGAGAATGATGAAACAGCATCTGAACGATGTAACTGAAAATTAGTATCTGACAGTTATCTCCGGGGGTATTCAAAAAAATATTCTAAAATAAAGCGATAATTTTGGGAATGACTATGAATTAAAAATCTTTAAGCCAGGGGTAGATTGGGATTTAGCTCTGGTTGTTCATAGTAGATTCTACTTATGCTTGAATTTTGGTCATAGGGAAGACTATGAGCTGATTTGTAAAGAATAAAGACCGATGATTAGAGGAATGAATAGAATTCCTCATAGCATTGCTTGTTTATCTTGATAGCCATGAATATTACATTCTCATTGCTAATGCTCTTAACAGTAAAGAAGCTCTGATGTATTGACAAGTAAAAATTACAAGCAATGATAAAAAACTTGCTGAATATTCGTGTCAAGAAGACTTTTTATCTGTTCCTGTCTTGTGCCTGGCGACGAGAGGGGAAGGGGGTTTGGGAACTCTTGCATAGCTGATGGTAGTCTGGGGGGACAGAGACCTGGAGACCTCGCCTCCTGGTAGCGCCGACGCTGATTTACTCCTCTGTATGGCTGCGTTGGCATCAGTGATTGTAGAAGGAGAGAGGGTGGCCGGTCCAGAGTTTGTACTGCCTGGGGAGTCTGTGTATAGGTGGTGCTGACCCGGTCGACCTCTTCCACGAGTGTCCCTGAATGACGCCGACTTTCTCACAAGACCGGCACCAGGCAGAGCTGTTGAAGCTTCTAACGACACGTTCACTTCCATCGACTTCGGTAACTGGAGAGCGGCCGTCGCTTGCGTTTTCTTAGCATTAGGCTCCGGTGATTTGCATCTGGCGCGGCCGCTTTTTGGAGAAGACGCAGGTTGGAAGGTCCCATAAGACAAGACGCCGTCCGCGGCCACCACGGAGACTGGCGATACCGTGCGCGTTGTCTTCACCGATCTGTCTGAAGAGATAGATGCAGTTCTGGACGTGTTCATAGATCGCTCACTCCCGATCATCTCACTGCCACAGCATGACGCGTTACTGCATGGGCTGAGACTTCTTGAATCGGGATGAGTGAGAGGCTTGAATACCACCATTTCTTGTTTGAAGCTCGATGGTCGCACGGGTTCAGAGGTAGGTTTGGACGTTCTCAGCGTCGATTTTGCTACTGACTGTGAGGATGGAGCTAAATGGGAAGTGGGAGAGTCGGGCCCCAGTTTAAATGAAATCCTTTGCGGTGTGGGCTTTTCAATGGGTTTCGATGCGGCAGCAGTTTGTGATGAAGCTTTCGTTGTGGATGGCGCGTTGAAAGAATGTCTTCTCTCTCTTTCCTCGATGTAATATTCCTGAGAAGGTACCGTTAAGAATCGGCCAGGCGCAGCCGTCTCTGTGTTCACAATTATTTTGGGCACTTTCTGGCTTTGGGCAGCTTCAGTCCCACCGGCATTTGTCGAGGGTAATCGAACCACAGGATTGAAGGAATGTCTTCTATCTACTCTTCGATCGTCTTGGAAGCCTGGAGCCGGGGGCTGAGCATTCCCAGTGTTGTAGTAGTTAAAGTTGGAATCAGAGACAGTGTGCTCTGGCATGGTCACGTTATGCTCGCTCGCATCTGAAGGCCGTGTTTCGATAAAAGGGTCGTGTTCAAACCCAGGCACCTGCAGGAATCTGGAGTTTTGCGGAGGGATGTGAGAGGGTCGTCTTTCCCCTGCCCTGTCCGGCAGGCTGTCAGGGTTGAAAGACGCTCTCCGGCCCTCAGCCTTTGCGGCAAACTCCGGTTTTAACGTGTTGTTCACGCTAATAGGGTTAAAAGAGTGCCTTCGCTGTTCGTTAGGATCACTAACGTAAATTTTAGATTCTCTGCGGATAGGGAAGAACGAGTGCCTCCTTGCTCCTGGCTGGGGAATTGTATTGCCGAAGCGATTGCCAAAAGCGAACGGACTGACTGACGGCCTTCTGCTGTCTCGAACTGTCTTCTTCTCTTCACCTGCTATGAACCTATCACATGTACTGTACGGTATAAACGAATTTCGCCGTATTCCAGCAACTGTTGCTCGTCTCTCCATTGGTACCGGGCCATGGATGCCATCTTGACTCTCCGATGCCTCCAGCAGTAAAAGGAACTTCATCCGCCTCGTTCTCATGTCACCACAGGCAAATGTTCCTCGACGCTGGATGAGGCGTGTCAGAGGATAGGAGCCGTACCCGGCTTGCGATATCTCATCAAAACTGCCTCGGTGCTGGGAAGGCAACGCTTTCACAGAGGAGAATCGACGCTGCCTCTGCGTGAACTGATCGGAAGACCCCGAGTTCCAATGCACAATGGACCGCAGCATCATGGACTTTCGGCGCAACCTGGCCTCGTCCATGGTATAATCGTAACTCAGCGTCCTGGTGTTTTGTATCTTGGCTCCAACGCGACCGGCGCGTTTAATACTGATAGAGCGACGAATGTTGGGAAGAGAGGAAGTCTTTAACCAGTTGTCCTCACTGCGCAGGCGTTGTATCCTGGCCTGAATCATACTGTAGCGTTTGTTGGGAACTGGAGGAGAAGGTGTATACCCCTCACACTCTATATCTATCTGCTGCTCTAGAGTCAAAGGCTCATTGGGTTTGTAAGGGAAGATGGGCTCGGGGAGGTAGTCTCCACTGCTGCTCGGATTCTCCATCAGAAGACTCCTCTCTGCAGCTTTGGAGTAAGCGGTGATCAACGTCTGTGCATAGCTCTTTTTCATCTCGCCAACAATAACCTGATAAAGCTCCTCCTTGTCGTAGATAGCAGCTCTCTTGTCGGGTACCAAAATCGCATACTTATCCAGAATCTCACAGTAGAACACACAAGCCATGATCATGGCGAACATTCCCACAGCCATGATGATGGGACCAATATAAGAACATATTTTCAGTGCGTAAAACGTCGTGCCGTCATGAGGCACTTGCTGATTGGTCTGCGTGCCGTTGGTTGCCATGGAGTTTGTCATGTTTTGAACCATCTGATTCGGAATGTAACCAATCACGGACATGCCCGCTCCGCCCGCGACGGCCAGGAGTCCCAGGAAGACAGTGACGGTAGTAGGTAGGAGACATGGCATGCGAACAACTTCTCTGACCGCCAGGCGCCGCCGATGAGGCCGACGCTTTTTGGACCTTCCGCCAAGGCCCACAATCCGAACTTTGGCGTGTGAAACGAACATGCCGACTTGGTAACATGGGCCTTGACATTTACCTCAACGGGACGAATTCCAAGAAAGGAGAGGAAGGAGACTCGCACATAAAAATTGCACAGGTGTTCAAAGTACTATAACGGCTTCGTTTTCCAATTCAGCCAGTTGCTTCCGCTCAAGAAAGTATCAGACAAGCGCTGTAAACTGTTCCTTCTTTACCCTCTCGCACAGAAAAGGGTTGACCGTCTCCGACAGTACGCACTGCTGTAGAGTGGACACGTTCTTGTGATTGGAAGAATGTATTGTCACCCCCAGTGTGTGGTCATGTGACTCTGCAGTTTCTGCAAAGATGAGAAATGAAGAAAAAAAATGAGTTTAAAAGAACAAAAAATCCAAGAGAGGAGTTAAGACCCCAGGCACTTTATTTCATCACTAACAAAGCACAGCAAACATTGAAATTGGTTCAGCAAGTTTTGACGTTGCTAATGAGAGAGAGTTTTATCTTCAGATGTTAGATGACTGATCTGGTCATTCTGCAAACAGATTAGAATGGCAGGGGCAACCCATTTCAGGTCCTTCTAACTGTACTGAATCTATCCAAGGAGCGATACAAGACAATAAAGTGTGGAACAAACAGACACATCGAAAAGCAACTGATGTGAAAACCCTGGAAGACAATGTACATGTAAAACGATTATTGACTTATACTGTACGAAAAGTTGGCCAGCGATGTTTCCAAACCTAAGAGGAATGATCAAGAACTCCTTTCTTATACCCTTCCCTCAGTGCTCAAATGAAAATAGAACAAAGAAAAGAAGTGGACTAAAATATTACTGTTTAAACTGTGGACCTACTGTCTACGTTGAATTTGTTTGATATATTTAGATGGATAATTTGATGAACTAGCCCCTAGAGACACGTCATGTTCTGTATATCAAACAAGTTAACCCATTTACAAAACAAAATTAACGCTAGCCATTCTCGATCAAGATTTTCGTTTATTAATCCTCTCATTAACATTTCCTCACTAACCACGTGGGTAAATTACGGAACTTTTGTTAAAATGTTGCTGATGTACAAAACAGTGAAGAAATAACATCTTATTGCTGACAGCTCAAATCAAGATTTTCCCTAACTGCCACCAACTGGAAGGCTTGCGCATCGGATCTCTTGCCATAGTAAGAATTATATTAGTGCATAGGTACTAAATCCACCCATCACGGCATTGAAGTTGCGGAATCTGTTTAACTCTTACGATGGTAAGATGGGGTATGATATCCCATCTTTAACGCGGAAGTTCTCAGATATGAATTGGAAAGACGAAATTCCAAATCGGAAGGCTTTGATGGGCTTTGATGGGCTTTGATAGGCTTTGGTGAGTTCGTGACGTCAGCAAAAGCCCATCTCTTTAGAGATTTCTTAACGTGGTAGCAGCCAGGAGTCAATAAAACTCATTTCTTAAGGACTCGGCTGACCAGAATGAGCATCTTACACACGTACAGTGCTCTCGGAGATCAATGGTAATGGCTCTTAAGAAGAAAACTTGAGTCTGGGACACACACGAGAGTGACAGACGGGCAGTCGTAGTGAGTGATATCAGAGAGTCCGAGAGAGAGAGAGAGAGAGACAGAGAGAGAGAGAGACAGAGAGAGAGAGACAGAGAGAGAGAGAGACAGAGATAGAGACAGAGAGAGAGAAATAGATACATAGCGGCCCTAAATTATTATTATTATTATGTGTTTTATGTCTTTCTATCTATTGCCTTTTTCCCCTTCTCTAGCCTCTGGAGTATATATGCAGTCGTACGATTGAAAGAGAAAACAGGAAAGAAAGAAAGTAAGAGATTAAATGTAGAAATAAAGAGAAACATAACAGGAAAAAGTAGAAAATAGGCTAGAAATAGGAGGCACATAGAAAGAGAGAGAGAGAGAGAGAGAGAGAAAAAGAGAGGGAAAGAGAGACAAAGATACAAGCATGAACATAAGAAAGACTGTGCTAAGAGAGGTAGAGAGAAATAAAAAAAAAGAAAGAAAGAGGCAGACACGCACCAACAAAGAGAACGAAAGATCCTGAAAAAAAGCTATTGCTGGGCTCTTTAAAATCATACCGTGTTGCGCTTGCCTATTGAACCGTAACAAATCATCGAAACTTGTGAATACAGTTGCCTGCTCGGAAATATAAACCAAGTTGATATTAAAAAAGTTTACAATTATCCAATGACTTTGAAATAGAAAAACACAATATTATCACGTAGAAAATGTTGCAATTAGGCGAAAACTGACTATCCGCATTGCGATTAAGCGGAGTCAACTGCACTCAGAAAGAGAATGACGCGTAACGTCCACGCATTCAGATAACCTCGCTAGCTATTTTTCTTCTTTAAGCTTCCATAGACCCATTGAGTTACACATACCAAATCAATAAACTCTGATAAAATAAACTATCGATCAATGCAAGCATGTCTCACTGTGATACAGACGATGAAAAGGATGAAAAAGTGAAATATGGCTTTCTACCATAGACTACAATGTGACTGAAAATACCTTGCGCTGTATATGTGACACACTCCTAACTAGATATAGACCATCACTCTTACTTATTACAGTATGCATGCTCGGTCATTCGGGCAACGCAAGCCCTAAATCCAGCAATCCTTATTACCGCTTTCTACTTTGCTGTTGTTGGAGGAATATGATTGGCTAATGTGGTCTCTTACATTGGCATATTTTTGGTGCGGCTTTTATTTTCTGAAGCGAAATTTGATGGCGCAATCACACTAATATTAAAATAAATTTGCTTTTATTTTATACAGTTTCCTTAAACCGGAAGAGAGCTTTGTTGGCGTTTAGCAATTAAGAAATATTATTTTTGTCTTTGTGACCTTGGTAGAATCTAATGATTTCGAAGTTTCCGTAATCAATGTCCTCCTTTGCTTGTTAAAGAGCTACAGTCCTTTGCCCTCTTTTTCCATTATCAGTCAACTCCGCTTAATCGAAATTCCTCAGGAGCATAGAAAAAAAAAAAGCTGCGCTTTAAAAAAACCGCGATTGTCCAGTGACTAATATACTTGACTTTTATAAACTATTTTGTTATGCGAGCAATGTTGCGGTTAAACGGAAGTTGCGATTATCCGTCTTGCATTCAAAAGGAGCAGACTGTAGCAAAGTTATTATACGATTTGCAATAACTCACCAATTTGAATTCTGGCTGATCGCCTGAAATTTGAGGTCATGAATTACAACATTTTCAGAAGATGGCATAGCGCAGCGTTGAGTTTGACCCTTAGCTGTTGCATGAAAATAGTGGTAGCACATTGTACATCACGAAATGGCTCGTCAGTCTGTGCTAATAAGCGTCTACATTTTTCCTCGACGAGCACTTGTTAACCGCCCATGTTTGTGCCTGAAATGTCTTTAAATGAAACAGACTGTGGGTCAGTTCCACGGAGAATATCCTGTCACTAATCCAGCAAAGGACTATACTGATCTCTGTGTCAAGTCATCACCTCAGTTTACACGTGTCGACATTTTGATAGGATCCTGGCACTTTCTCACGATGTGCTTGTGTTGGAGTAAAGAGCAAAGTTAGAGCGAGGAGAGAGAGAGAGAGAAAGAGAACTAGAGAGAGAGAGAGAGAGAGAGAGAGAGAGAGAGAGAGAGAGAGAGAGAGAGAAAGAGAACGAGAGAGAGAGAGAACGAGAGAGAGAAAGAGAGAGAAAGTGAGAGAGAAAGAGAGAAAGAGAGAGAGAAAGAGAGAGAGAAAGAGAGAGAAAGAAAGAAAGAGAGAGAGAAAGGAGAAAGAGAGAGAAAGAAAGAAAGAGAGAGAGAAAGAAAGAAAGAGACAGATAGACAGACTGAGAGACAGACAAATAGATAGATAGATAGATAGATAGATAGATAGAGTCACCATAATAATATATTGTTCAGAGACGCTTCCAAGGATGCATTATCCTCCCTAACATGCCCTTGGCATTTCTACACGTTGGAAGAGCCCCGAAATTTTACCAGATTTACAAAGACATACAAAGCTTAATAACTGAGGTGAGGAAATGCCTTATATATAGAACAGCTACAGTGATAAAAACAAGTAAATGATTCGTGTTGAGGTATAATGTCGTACTAACTGAAGTCGAGTCTGGAGGATAAAAAAATACTTTAATTCTTTACCTATCAGATTTTACCCACATGCATTATTTTGAAACTGGATGAAATCGGCAGACATATCGAATACTAACATTTGGCTTCCTTTTTTATTGGAATTTGAAATACAATTTCCATGGAATGAGCCATCAGGCTAGGTAGAGCGAGGCTAAGGCTGAGCTGATATTAGCAGTCAGGGTGAAAGATTAATGCGATTTTACGTCTTATTAGGCCTTGAATAATATATTAGAAAATGTCTGGCACCTCAGAATGGAAACAATTTTTTTTTCTTGGAAAGACACGTGCTGTGACTAAATTAGCATGCAATTTGTCATTCCCTCTGTGGGCTTGTCTGACGTACATCTCGCAGACTGGTTCAACGACAAATTGGATAACTTTGAAAAGTGTCAGCCACGCAAAGTTAAAAGTCGAACTAAAGGCACTGTTTCTTCTTTCGGGAGCAAATGTTAGAAACCCCTAAACTGTTGATTTGTTATCCACTGAGACACACACACAGACACACACAGACACTCACACAGACACAAAAACACACACACACACACACACACACACACACATACACACACACATACACACACACATACACACATATAACACAGAACCACACACACACACATACACACACATACACACATATACACACAGAAACACACACACACACACACACACACACACACACACACACACACACACACATACACACACTATAAACTTCACAACCATGGTGATAACCCCTTTTTAACAGTGAGGGCTGAAATTAACAAAATGCTATAAATCTTATTATTTCTACCTTGCACTCAAAATCAGTCCGCTTGGTATGCATGTCTAGAATACTATTATTCTTTTCGCGATACGATCTGCGGCCGTATGCATAACCCTTGCGTTAATTAACGTATTGCACAAACTAATGTTTTGGGAGTTTCCCGTGGTTACCGCAGTGCGTCAACTAACGTAAGGACTGTGCATACAAAGCTGGTATTGTCACTGGTATTGCAGAACGTGTTCCACACTCGAGATACCTGTATTTTATGTCAGTATGAAGTGTGGTGAAATGAGAGAGGTAAAGCAGAGAATCTAAATATAACACTGACTGTTTTTGTTTCATAGAGTGGGTATTTTAGTTTTATTAATGTGAGTAAAGTGGAGCTGTGTAGCTGTAGGATTAGAGACGTGGCTGGACTCGAGATCTGACAGAGTCGTAGATTCAGCTCCCATCGTGTTTATTTTGTAAGTATCATTCATGTCTTCACATTTTTAAAAGTCCATTTGTCTTTAAAATGGGTACTTGACTATAGGCAGTGGAAGACTTGTTCGAAAGCAGGTGATTAGTGTCTCTAAAATGACGGTGGTACTGTATGCTTCCCAGGGCGTTGAGAAAGTTACTGAGTCACCTCACCTGCCAAGGTAGTAATAATGTGAAGTTGTATGAGCGGGCACTACATAAGTAAACACTTATAATACGATTCTTTATGATCATTATTATTTCCGTTTCCTTATCTGTGGACTATGGGCCCACATCCCTGTATATGACGTAAACAGTCTGGTATGTCCTTCTTCTCTTTCCATCAGTGTTTCCCAAAACAAACTCAGGATTCTTGAAGGACGCTGCCTTCAATAGATAAACACATCTGAGAAGAGCCACTTAACATCCTCAGTGGCTGCTTTATATTACAGAGACTAGCATTCTCAAATCTGTTACAGACCAGACCGGCTGTAAACCATGGTGTGGATGCACTTGCAAAATTAAAAAAAAAATCAGAGAGCTGTCGGGTTGTTTGTCGTGCAAATCAAGTACAAAAAATGCACAACATAGAGCAGTTCTAGACTCTTAGAACTTTCAACGCTCATTTGTTTGAGAGGGTGGATAACATTTTAGTCACTAACTTAAAGGCCCGACTTGAGATATAAAAGCAGAAGTGTGATGGGATACTTCACTAATTTGAATTCAGTCGTACGCTTCACACCGAATCGTCTTTTTTTTCTGAATTTCACAAGTACAAATTTTCATACTGTATAAAAAGTTTGCAGGTCGCTGGTTCACTTTTAACATGTTAGGGTTAGGCAAGTCCACAAAAAAAAATTAAGTTAGCATCAGTTCATTAAGGGAAAAAAAATCCATAAGATCAAGATCAAGTTTCATGAAATTTGACTAGTTTTCAGATTACATCAGTTCCTCTTAGTTTTTGAAACTGGCATTCGGTTCTAATTCTCGAGATAGATGTTAACTGAACTGAAATTTAGATAGAAATTAAAGTTCAGATGACGCACTCAAAATAACTATAGTTTATATCCAGATCAATTCGTCCAAAATAGTTATTGAGCTCAGATAAAGTTCACGCTAAATGAAAACAAGTTCATGAAATTCGTTCATAATATGACCTCATTTCTGCCCAGCCCTGTTCACTGTCTCTCCGAACATAACGATAAAAAAAATCTGATATAAAAACATTTAGTACAGTGTATTTGGAATATGAAATCACATCCACGTGAGCAGAGGCAGCGTCACGCCATTTGCAGATCGGGAGGCGCAGCTTTAAACGATGACTATGCTTTGGTCTGAGTCAACGCCTGTGCCTAATGTATAATACTGTATTTGTCTTGACGTAGACATATTCAACGAGAATAGACGTTTTTCACAGATAACGTATTCAATATATGTGATAGTTGTGTGGCTCCAAGACCAGCGTCTGTGACTACAGGGGACTTCCATGGACCCCTCTCAGTTACTATAGATGTACGGTCATCCCGGTATCGCAAGCCACAACTCCAGGAATAATTACTTCCGCTTTCCACTTTTTCATTCTCAGAGGGAAATGATTGGCTGAGATGATCTGTTACATTGGCTTTCACCAGCTTAAGCATCTTTTTACTTTCGGAAACGACATTTGATGACGCAATCACACGATTTTATTGCTTTAACCGGAAATGAGCTTCATTAGAAAGAAAAGCAAATGTCCGCAATGAGGACCGAACACCGGACCCTTGGCTCTTGAGCCCAGTATTTTGACAACTGAGCAATCGAGCCACTGATGAAGTTTTCGGCGCTAGTAAATAAGGTTACACCGCGAGATAAGGTGACGTTCATCTGCTATCTTTACCCGTCTCTAGCATAAGTGTACTGTAAATAGTAGATGCGCCCCTGATCTACAGTCCAAAGGACCTTAAACACTCTCTTGAGATCACGTGGCACATCTTCTGTTCTCATTCCATACCTTGTTTCCCCGAATCATCAGAATTTTCTATAAAATGCCTTGTTCTTAGCGAGTAGATCTATTCTCGATGTTTTGCATGATTTCACCTTACAGCGACGTGGCAAATCAATCTAGGCCATTCATCTTCTTAGTTCATCCATCTGTAAAATGTATATCTGGCTATGGGATAGAGAAAGATGAGTGTCCGAACGCTGATAATCGAAAGATAGAGTCTTATCAATAGATATCGTCTGAACGCTCGAATTCGAAAGACAATGTTCGAACGCTATACTGATAATCGATAGATCGTGTTCAAACGCTGGTGATCGAAAAGATAGTGTCCAAGTGCTGGTTATTAAAAGACAGTGTTTGATCGATCGATAGTGTCCGAACGCTGTCAATCGAAAGATGATGTTCGAGCACTGTAGTAATTATCGAAAGATTGTGTCCAAATGCTGGTGACCGAAATATAATGTGCAGATGCTGGTAAATGAAAGTAAGAGTCCAAATGCTGAGCTAAATAAACGTATTGTTACTGTTATTGTTGTTGTTATTGTTATTGAATGCTAGTAGTAAACGAAAGATAGTTTCTGAGCTGGTAATCGAAAGATAGAATCCGAAAGTTGATAATCATTGCCCTTAATGGCGGTAGCATCGTATGCTTCTCCAGGGAGCTGAGAAAGCTATTATTTCTCCTGATCTGCTGGGACACACATGATACAACAGTGATGAGGAGTGAAAGGATAATATCAAAGTTCTTTATTTCCAAAGTTGTACAGGGTACAATGACATGATATCATAGATTAAGGAACCTTAATACTTACACCAGATCAGTATGGAAATGATTACAGGACACTAGAGATGTACAAGTATGACCAGCAGGCTACAGACCAAAGAGCTGAAATCCATAATCCTTACATCTACGTCGCCAAATGTTATACGAACCAATTATTGCACTTATGCTACAAAATTTGGACAAAAATGATGCTTCGCTCTTACAGATATTTACCTTATATAATCCACTTTTAAATCTGTAATGGGCATTGCTTAGACTTACATACAAGATACATTAAAAATAACAGCATAACATAGTATACCATTATTGTTGCATTCATTATCAGTTCACTATTATCAAATTGGATTTCGCTAATGGCAAAAAAGATTACATTCCATGACATATTCCAGTGACGATCGAATGTTCAGGTTCAGTCAGGTGTTTTCCTTCTTGGTGCTTCTGCGGACATTAGCACTCACTACATTCTAATGATGTTGTCTTCAATACTAGTCATTCACGACAGTCGGAGCACCCGCAAAGTGCGTGGCCCTCGCGCAAATCTATAATGAGTTTGAATGAGTGAAATATTGTGGCCTAACTGCAAAATCCCTGTATCTGCAGTGTTTTTTTTTTTTTCTGTATGCAAGATTTCATGTAGTTTTCATACCTGTCCAATGAGTTTTCATACCTGTCCACTGAGTTAAAATGATACGGCTGCGCGCCGAATATTGTAGTTTCGCTGTTGCACAGACTTCAGTACATGTGTCATCTTCCTGACATTCTAAACGGCCACCTTTGGGTCATACCTTCCATGTGTTCTGGTTTTTTTTTTTTTAATGGAACCATTTATAACAGGTGCAGTAAGTTGTGGCAGGAACCGGTTGTAAATGGAAGAGTATCAATGACCGCTTTCCCGTCCTCTTTGTTACTGTTACTAATAACCTGTACTAACGGGGCTTAAAGAGCGAAACCCCATCTATTACGGCATAACTGTTTCACCTTCATACGAGTTTTTACATGAATTTGATGGTTCGACAGTGGATGAGAGATGATGAAATCGGCTCAGACAGTGTTTACGGGCTTTCTACCAGAGTTATCACGTATTACATTAGCGAACACTATATCACCAACACCAAGTACTGTTTACATCTATGGACTATGGCTTTGGTACTTTCAAAGACAGAGCACCACCCCACCCTTTATTTTTAGACAATTTACGCTGCTTTTCGTATTTCACAATATGAGATTCAGGATTGAAACATATGATATAGATCCAGATTTTACAGGAGGAGACCACATCCAAATCGATGCGTAAATTTCGTAAGAGCCTTTTCCTTCTTCCTCTATTCACCCCGGCTAATAACGTATATTCTCAAAGAGAAAAGGGCTGTTACCCCATCCATCCGCTCTAAAATCAATGACTCAGGCCGAATTCAACGAACCAGTAATAATAAATTCAATATATTCCATTAGAGGAGCGATCCCATCACTTCGTTAAAGCCGCTTTTCCGTTCGGATTGGCAAGATCCGTCTGGGGGCGCTTCTTCAACAGGAGGCGCCAGGCGTTTCAAAGGGCGGTAATCTACTTTTAGCTTCTTGAGCTTGGACCGCAGACGCATTAACCTCCCTTGAAGAAACCGGTGTAAACAAGCCGAGGCCTCGAAAAAAAGTTTTTTCCCCCCCTCTCTCATTACTATTTATCGCGGATCGATTGGCCAAGTACCCTCATTTCATTCACCACCCGAAACACCAAGTCTTTTCACGATTTTTTTTCAAACTTGGATTACTCATCCCATTACTTCTTGCCAAGTCTTGCACTGGTATGGGTAGGTGGGGTCTTGAGCTTCCTTCCAAGAAAAGTCTTTGTCGACCACCTACCTTCCCAAAACTACTATGAGCCACAGTTGCCTCCTATGACTGACATATGCTAGGACCTCAGTACTCGAAATCGAGAGGACCAGCGCGTTCGACTTATAGAGCGAAATTTGGCTTGCAACATGAGTCAAAATGTGTTTTTTCTCGCTTAACAATAAAACAAACAAAATAAAAACACCCTGAGATATCAGGTTCTGAAGGTGAATAGGATCACCCAGTGTCACATTTTTGCTTGTTGCGAAAGTGGTGAGTAAAATGATTTATATACACAAATATATTGATTTTAAGGACAGCTGGTCAGTAAGTGTTAATAAATTTGAGTTTCAATGAGGTATATTTTTAGATACATTAAAAATTGTACGTCAATCGCAAATTTCCCAAATAATAAAATGACCCTTTGGCATTTTCCCCCGACCCTATTCTGTCTCTCACTGTCACTCTCCTTTAATTTCTGTCCTCTTTTTCTGTCAATAAACGTTTTTTACTTGCCCTCCAGCGCAGGGGTCTCCTAAAAGCGTCCGATCCTGGAACATGGCCAGTCCAGCTCATGTCTAAATCCGCCACTGGGTCCCTGTCTTCAACTTCTCAACAAATACGTATCTGTGACACTTCACACATACCTCATACCCCCTCCCCATACATCTTCCAATTCCC
>JAWQUT010000035.1:3131307-3144124 GCA_033807755.1 Ellobium chinense
ATCCATACCACTTACATCAGACTGCTAACAAAGTCGGTACGAAGACTACTGAACTGACCTGAATAAGACTCCCTCAGTTTCGATATAGCAAATTGCAAGTTCGCCTAAAACCAGCACTGCTTTCGGTATTTGTGTAAAAATAAGACACAAAAAAAAATCCAGTCTCCCTCAAGACCGTCACCTCAAAGTACAGTATTCAAAATGCTGTAAAAATACCATGTACAGTATCATAATAAAGTTTTCGTCAAGAAGCGTTGACACCAATCAAACAGAGCAGGACGAGACACTTAATGTAAAAGGTATTGAGGTCTCTTTTCTTGCTCCCACTAAAAGAAGCTGTTAGGTTAATGGTCTTAGAAATTATTCGTGTTTAAGCAAAATGAACTAATGCTATTGTGATCATCATGAGCTCTGCAATATTTTAATGTTTACGGTGCCGTTTTCTGTAGTCCTCAGGAGAAAAATAAAAGGAAGAAAAAACTCTGGAACAGGGTTGCCAAATTTGGTTCTCTCGGAACCAAATAATTATCAGATTTTTGGCTATATTTAAAGTACGTAGTTCTCAAATAACTGATTGGCTCTTTGGTTCATTTTTAACTCTAACCGACTGTACATCAATAGTTACTAATTTCGTTTAGAAACACTTTTAGTTCACGTGTACTTCTATCAAACTGCTTGGTACCGGTAGGTCTGTCGCCAGATGAGCACGAATTAAGGATCAATCTAAAAAATGTTTCCATTTATAGGTCAGATCTTCCATTGCTCTAATATCTGTAGAAATAGAAATGTTTATGATAAGTATAATATCCAGTGTATATCCATTACAAACATAAGTCGTCATTAATTTCTGATCATATGTCAAATCTTGACCCAGGCCGCCGTTCGGTGCTATATTTTGGTACTTTTTCGGTTGTGATTTGGCTCCCGTTTGATAAAAACTGGCAACTGAGTTCTTGACGTCGTTCGCGGCACGTCAAAAAAAAAGTGGGGGGAGTGGGATGGGAATGCAGTCTGCGTAGGGGATAATCAAATTTTTCTCTCAGATTACTGACCTCTTTTTTTAAATGGTTTTTCTATTGATGTTTCCTTCGAATGCAATACACTGTGCGTATGGGGCTGGACAATCTGCGAGACGAGTACCGGGTCACAGATTAGTACTGCAAAAAACTTAAGTAGTGTTGACAAGATTGTACGCCAACGCTTGTAAATACGATGAAGGTATTTGAACATTTTAGAAAGCACTTAGCATTAGTAAAATTGTATTAGATGAAAACTATAATTATAATGAATACATAATGGCTATTATGAACTGGTAATCTCAGATTCATAGATTACATGGACGCTACGCCCCTGCACACACAATATGAAAGCTGTCAAGTCTGAGAGTTAAGGGATCGGCTCTGAGTTGGGCTGATTATGTTGTTGTTTTCTTGGGAAAGATACTTCCCGTAAACAATCTTCATTCCAGTCAGGTGTAAATGAATACCTGGCATTAGAACTAATGGTTGGGTGGTTGGTTGGTGAAGTGGGGGAGGGGGGGACCAAATGTAGAGCACAGTGGCGACTTTTATTGACCCTATTATGTATTTGTTAGTGTGTGTATTTATATATGTTATACATAGACTATTCTATTTTTATGCAATAAGAATGAAATGTGCAGGACCGTTTGGCACTGTAAAACACTCTCTTTTCGGGTTGTATGAAAGACCTCGATTTAGTTTTATTTTCATTCATAATTTTCAAAATTTGATGTATTCATTGCGCCACCTGGGCCCAGCTCATGACAGCGAGTAATTGGGTACTTCGAGTACTTTGGAGTTTTATGAGGTCACACAGTAAATGGAGGACAAGCATTATTTCTGCACCCAGCGACTTCGCAGGGGATCGATTCAGTCCTGTCGTGACAACAACGAAAATGTCAGAGGGGTTGAACTTCAGTGCATCGAGTACTCGTCAAGTCACAAAAACAGGACTAAATTTACTATCGTTAATGTCGTAATGAGAGGGGTGGGAAGGAAAGGGGGAAGGGAGAAAATAAACAGTATCGCCTGGCTTGGCTGCGTAGTTTTGCTCTTTGAGTGTGCGGGTAACCTTCGGTAGGGTAAACCACGACTCTAAATCAATCCTGTGAAGTTTCGACGCGATGCATCCTGATGGGAACATTAGAGCTGATTTGATTTTACGATCCATCCAGCAGCTATGACGTCATCGTTACATGCAGTGTGACTAGATTCTAACAACGCACAGATTGTCAAGTATGCTGATAGCCATTAGAAAGTATGCTGGCAGTCAGACAGGCGCTCACTGACAGTGGTAGTGGTGGTGGTGGTGGTGGTGGTAGCGGTGATGTTGGAGGTGATGATGATGATGATGATGATGATGATGATGATAATGATGACGACGATAATAGTTTTGGTGATGATGATGTTAATACGATGAGTGCATGGGGAGGGATGGGATATTGATGGCGTTTTATTCGTGAGTAGTTATCATGGAAATACAAGATGTTTCCTAATGCCGTTCTGTATACTGAGATTACGCTCAAGTGCTGCGAAAAGGGCTAGCAAAAATTTACCGCCACAAAATTAAAAAAAACAACTTTCAAATAAACAGAACACTCGAAAAGTCAGCGTTAGAAAGGGAATCGTTTACTTGAGGGTTACTGGGTTCCGTTCATGATTTAAAACGCTGGGACATGTGTGTTCAACAACAACAACAACAACAACAACAACAACAACAACAACAACAACAACAACAACAAAAAACAAGTACAACAACAACAACAACAACAACAACAACAACAACAACAACAACAACAAGAAGAAAAGGTCGGATGCAAAAACAATGTTAAAAGTGCATAACTCGCAGAATCTTCCACAATTATGGGCTGACACGTTGGGGGTAGCAAAGGAGTACCTAATGGAGGGAACCAAACATTTAAAAACATAATTGCCAGTAATGAAACTTCGCTGTGGCTCGGTAAGGACATCCAAAAACACAGGCGTTTTTCTGAGAAAAATTCCACAGGCCCCAACCCATTTTATCTACGCCACTTCTCCGAGATAAGAGCGCATCTACACTAGTCTAGTTTACTGTTCTATCACGATGCATGAAATCATACCACATTCCACACGCCAGACTACAAGGGTATAAAATAAGATAACACAGTGCAGTATTGACGTTCCTTTCCCCTGCAGAGATAAAAAAAAGATGCAACACTTGCGCTCATTAGTTACTGTGCACTGATACCAGCACTATACACTATGCGGGTCATTGCTACCAGTTATGTCAACAAGTGATGGGTGTTCATTTAGTTAAGGGCAAGTGAAGGACATAGAAATTGCAGCAGTAGAGAGTAAATACCTCCGGGGTGAGCGCTTAAATTATCTTCTTACAAGCTTACCCGAGAACCCTGCAATGCAGGGTGTTATCTGCTGAAAGCACGCTACAAAAATTAGAGTAGAAAAATGAAAGTTTGCACACCAAATGGTTCTGCATCTTTCTCCAACATTTAGTTCTACCTATGGGAAATGCTTTACCTTGACGTACCTAGATAACAAAGGAAATCGAGTCTTGTATATAATAATGTAGTAGCCGCGCTCTCTAGATCTCTATATCTGTTGTTCTCAGTCGCTGCGCAATGATATTATACATATCAAACATTCAAAAAGGCCCCCTGAGACTTTAAAATCAACTGGTTTTTCAATGTATTACACGGACTGGTATGCCTTAATTAGGGGACTTTTGTGACTACGAATGAGTGAGGAGGGGCAGTTTTTCTTTAGATAATATCATTAGTATAATAGTAGATTCCGCGTAATCGCTAACAGGTTTTCAGGTACATTGAGCAAAGTTGCCATAAAGTGGCATAAGGGAGTCGCGCTCATCCAGTGAGTCTTATCCTCAAAACTGTTATGGTTAAGCAGGTGTTGCTAGTAAGCGGTCTTGACAGTAATAAGTTGACTATATGAGGTTCATTAGCACCGTTGAAAGATGAAAACCAAAGGCGATCAACGTTCTCATTTCAGAATGTGGGTCACAGGTTGATGACTGTAATCGCCCCGGGCAAGTGTTAGAAAAGATCACACTTTTCCTTTCTCTACTCATAGTAAACATAGATTTTGGATCATTCCATGGATCCAGCACAGTCTTTAGCGCAGAAAACAGATACAACTTTGCTGAAGGGAGTGGGTTGTTAGACTGTTTGATCCTCTTAACTTCTTTATTTATTTGTGTCAAAGCAAAGAACTTTATGTGAATATTATATAGAGGGTAATGTTGGGCCATTTCTGTCCCCTTTATTTATGTGCTTTTAAAGTGTGGAATCTGCATGAATTTTATATGCAGTTCACTGTTCGTTAGCTTTACTTTTATGTCTCTGATTTCACATATTATATCAAAGCACCTCTGAGAAATCGCTGTGTGAAGGTTATATGGAATGCAATACCGATCAATTTAGATACCATATATCTATTTAATTCTGTCAAAACAAGGAATCTATATGATAAATACGCAAGGGCGGATTTGATGTTATTGAGGCCCAGATCATGAGAAAGGTACCTCAATAACACAGCCGTGCCTGGGGAAAACTTTACCATAACTCTAGGTTTAAGGATAGACATGATTATTCGTCTAATTCCCGCCCTGCTCAGTCTTCCTCTCTTTTCTCTCTTTCTCTTTTCTCCACACGCGCGGGGCCCTGAGCACGAGTCCATCATGCCCCTTCCCCTCTCCCCCCTCCTTCCTCCACTCCCATGGAATGGGCCTTGTGGTATCTGTCCATGCTTGCTAAATAAACATCTTCCGCGTAATCTTTGAAGAGATACCATCTTAAATGAAAGATAACTGTCTCTCCTTGTCTGGCCCGCACTCCGAACCGCACTCGGTGAACGATTTGATCTCGACAACGCCTCCTTAACCAACACATTTCCAGAACGTCAGAAGTTTTGCTGTTCTGGGGTGAAATCTACTTTGTGATAGTTCAAACATATGTTCAAGACACTTTAAGGACATGTGTCGCGGTTTGTTTTTTTTTGTTTTTTTGTTGTTGTTTTTGTTTTTGTCTGTTTCGGCTCAGAAATATCTGCGAAAGTTGTAGAGTTGTACAAACATATGAATGTGCTCAGCAATCCATAAACACAATTAATTCATTGAAAAAAATAAGTCTAGATAATATGAAAACAAAATCAGTATTAATTTATTCCATAGTATATGTAGGAGAAAGATAAAAAACAAAACTTGCCTCTGGAGATTCAGCTACTACTGTAAAAAAGTCACTGAGTATATGACCTATTGTCACTAGAGACACTCACACCAATCTCTGCATTGTCAGCTGTGGTTAGACCTATATAACTTATGTCACTACACATAACAGCACACTGTATATGTAATGAGTGTGTTCAGTACTCTAGACTAGCTTACAACATATACATGCTCAGACGCTGCGTATGTTGGCTGAAATTACCCTGAACAATGGAAAAATTGCCTCAGGTGAGTCTCAGTGATTGATATTTCATGGATGCAGGCTCTACTTTTTCGGCAATTAATTTTAAAAAATCACAGATAATTATCCATAGAAATTAGAATAATCACCGAATGAAACAAACAAAGGCAGGCAGATGAATGCATGAGTAAAACCATGAAAATATAAATATTTTTAGAGATGAGAAAACCAGTATCATAGCATAGCGGACATCTGATTGTTTCACTTCACACTTCAGACTCACTTGAATATTCTTCATATGATTTCAGACTCACTTGAATATTCTTCATATGATTTCAGACTCACTTGNAAGTAGTGAAGAGCAGTTGAGTCAAGAATTGTAAAATAGGGTTCCAAATTAATTTTAAAAAAATCACAGATAATTATCCATAGAAATTAGAATGATCATCGAATGAAACAAACAAAGGCAGGCAGATGAATGCATGAGTAAAACCATGAAAATATAAATATTTTTAGAGATGAGAAAACCAGTATCATAGCATAGCTGACATCTGATTATTTGACTTCACACTTCAGACTCACTTGAATATTCTTCATATGACTTCAGACTCACTTGAATATTCTTCATATGACTTCAGACTCACTTGAATATTCTTTATATGATAAAGTAAACTTGCAAGCAAAACATTACCCTCTTCAGGAATCATCTTACAATTCCCAGAGGATGAGTAACATTTTCTTAGTTCGTGCCATTGATAGATCTTGATCTCGATGTATGTGTGTTGCTCGCTGTGTGAGCGCGTGGGCGTATAGTAATAGAATCCAGTAACTTCATCATTCGACTTTATCTAGATATTCCATTGATCTATCAGGCTCAGGCAATCAAAGGTAATGAAACAAAATAAGGACGCCTCTGTGCGGCTCCCCCCAATGCACTAAACATTAATAAAGCATGTATTGATCTTCAGGGGCGTGCACTGTACTGGATATATTAAAGGGAGGCACTACTCTCTTCCAGAGGTTGTAACGCACAATTCACATAGTGTGAATTTTATGACAATGAACGCAGTGGATTTCTATGCAAAAATGCACATCGAAGTGCTGAGTGGTCGGTTTTTCTCTCTAATGGGTGATGATCTTAGAGCAACTATATTTTTTTTTTTACCACAGCATCAGTGTTTGGACACCTAATTTCATCCGTTGCATAGACACGTTTATGAATGATCCACTGAAGGCTTTTCCTGATTTTCTGTCTAGATATAAAGTTATTTCATATAATATCAAAGAATGTTGAAAGTTTCTGATAACTCGGCGTCAAGACAGAAAATCCAAAAGAATCTCTATGGGATCATGCATAGCAGTATCTAGGAGACGTGGGTGAAATCTGCTGTCAAAGAACTGGTGCCATCGCTAATGACACTTGTTCTAAGATCATCACCTTTGATGGAGAAGAACGCACCATTCAACACTCTAGTGTATAATTTTGCATAGAACTCCCGCGCCCTGAAGACCATAGATTGCACACCATATTATGAGCATTACAGTCTCTGGAAAAAAAAAATAGTGATTTCCCTTAAGACCTGTGTGTGTGTGTTTGGGAGGGGGTACGGGATGGGAGAAGGGGTCTTCATCATTGCGTTGTTCATATGCTGCTGAGCTAATCAGCGTGCACGGGGTCGATGGAAGAAATCGTCTTTCCGCACGACAAATCGAATGAATTCGTTATGAGTACGGAAATGAGTTCCTTTATGAGTGCGGATGATTTCCCGCGATGCTGATATCACGTTTTGACCTACTCTAGACGCTAGACGATAAATTCCTGGGGCACTCCACAGGTCTTCTTGGGTTTGGGTTAAGGGCAGAGTTAAGGGTACATGAAGGTAAGAAAAGCAAAAACACATTTTTTTTTTTGGTTTCATGTGTCCACCCCCACCATGCAACAACGCCGATCTGTAGCAGCAGTAGCAGCAGCAGCAGCAGCAGCAGCAGCAGCAGCAGCAGCAGCAGCAGCAGAGCAGCAGCAGCAGCAGCAGCAGCAGCAGCAGCAGCAGCAGCAACAACAACAAGAAAAACAAACACAACCGCACACTTAAAGAGTTCTTAAACACAATCTCCATCTCTCTGAAGAGTGCTTTTCATCCCTAACCCTAGCCTTGGGAAAATCAAGGGTATTGCCTTCTAGACAGTCACCTTGTCGTGCACATAGGAAGAACAGAACGGAAAAGAGGCAGGTAAGTCGTACCTGCATATACTGTTAACCTTTATAAAATCTGTCATCATAGACTGCAGCTATATGCAGAGGCAGGGGTTATTACACAAGTTAGGTCTTGTTTTGGCAACAGTGAAGCCCCTAAGATAATACCTGGGGCCGCCGACAGGACAGTGGATGGTGCTACAGCTGTCAGTGTCGCCTGTAATTGTCTTGTATAGTTTTTCCCTACTGATTATGGTAGGATCTGAGTGGGCTTTGCATGACTAAGGCTGGTTGTCGTTGCTTCATACAGTATGGAGGAATCTTAGAAAAGGACATTAGTCTATGGAACCTGGTTGTCTCTTTAAGTGGTCTTAAGATTACAGGCCTGTAATTGTACTTTCACTTTTGGGTCGTACAACTTAGGGGGTATATTTCATCTCCCTTTTTCCCTCGTTTGGCATGCCCTGCTTCCAGTAATAAGGGCTCCAGGGGGGAAATTTTGATATCATGGGAATCTGTGTCCATTTTACTTTATTTTACCAGGCACTGTTTAGCCCTAGGGCTGGAACTGCCAGGTCGAGGGTGTGCTCAGGCGGAAGAGGAGGGGTTTGGCATTGACCAGTGAAAAATGTAGGGTCTGTTTACAAATAGCAACCAAGCTCAAAATTTCAATGGGCTTGCTAGGGTTGGGTAAGTCTTAAAATTTGGGCCACATAATGAGCTTCAATCTGGTATGGGTCTGGGTGAAAGCTAAAACTTTGGGTTCAGAGGGCAGCTCAAAATGTTAATATAGCCCATAGAGGAAAAAAGGGTCCAATCCTATTACAGGTCTGTAACCTTAATATAGAAGTGGATCCCAGGCCAGGGCACTCTGTACACACAGTGTAATAAATATAGAACTTGCAAAAAAGCCTCAGACGTGGAAACCGGTGGTTTCCAGAGGTCAGGGTTTTGTCCTTAGCTTTTTTTAATTTCGTGGATCAGAAGAATTTATTAAAAACTTGATAAAAGAAAACACGAGATTATACATTTCAAGAGTAGGAGCTAGAGTAACACCTCCAGACCGGGAATATTATCTGCAAAAACACACATTATTATAACACAATCCTTCAGGCGTTAAATACAGTAGGATAGAGAAAAAGTGCTAGTTCTAATAGACGATGGTTTATAGATCCGACTGTGCCCACCGTAATGTAAGCTTAATTACTGCACGCTGCCTTGCGTACAAGATCGATCGTTAAGCTCAGGTAGTTACAGGTAGCCTAGGACAGAAAGTCTCATTCTACTGTATCAGCTTTACACATTCCTGATACAGGCCTTGTCTTTCCTGCTACTTTTAGCTGTGGTTGATGATAACTATGTTGTCAGCTTTACGTCCTCTTCATAGTAAAGAGTCTTATGCTGATGTATCAGCTTTACACATTCCTGATAGAAGTCCTCCCTTTTTTACTACTGTTTACTTAGGTGGATGATACCTGTAATGCCATCTTCATGTCGTACTGTTAGCAAAAAAAAAGAGAGTCTCATTCTGCTGTGTGAGCTTTACACATTCCTGATACAAACCTATCTTTCCTGCTGCTGTTTGCTATGGATGATGACACTTGTATTATCACCTTTACGTCCTATTACTAGTACTGGAGAGCCTCATTCTGTTATATCAGCTTTACACATTCCCGTAGTGATATAGTTTCTGTCTTTTCTACCGTTGCTTGATGTGCTCAATGTATTGTCAGCTTACAACTTTTCGTAATAGCCTCAATGTTATACTCCGGTTATTTACATTCCTGACCCAGTTTCCGTCTGCTCCTGTTATTGTTTGCCGTGGCTGATAATACATGCACTGTCAGCTTTACATTCTCTTATTATTAGATACTTATTACTAAACACCAGCTTTACATATTCCTGATACAGTTTCTGTCTTCGTGTCTCTATTTGCTGATGTCAAGGAACAGCTTTACACCCTTCTATCCGACAGTCTAATTTTACACACATTCCTGGCACAGTTTCTGTCTTTCTGGTGGATGATACCGCAGGAAAAACAAGAGCACACTTAATACAATTAACATATCATAAACAAAATCCATTACTCATTCACACCTGAATTAAGTGGTGAAATGGAAGTCAAGTGTCTTCATTTTCTAAGAACAACTCACGAGCCGCATGGCCACCTTTCCAGCAACATTTATTTTCGTGAACAGTTGGCTGGAGATCTTGAGTCCTACTGTTCATGTCCTTATACTGCCTTTGCTACTATTGTTTTGCTTTTCTTTGTATGTGGTGTTGATATTGTCCATGCATGATACTGTGTTCTACTAGAATGATTGCAGAGCAGAGAGATGCAAAACAAAAAAAATTGTGCTGAATTGCTGCCATTCACAACTACAATCCTAAATGAGCCACCCTTATGCAACTCCCCTGCTGAAGGCATTTTCTACATCTTTTTGAGATTGTGATTGTTCTGGGAGAACACAATATGCATGGACAAACCCCAACGTTAAACAGTGCAGTTGGCAAATGGAGCAGAGTACGAGCAGACAGAATCAAATCCCTCTTTCCTTCTTACGCCCCCAACTCTTCATACTTTCTTTTGCTTCTTTATCTCGCATGCATGCTATAATCATCGATCTTAAGAATGGGCTAAAATCTTCTCCGCCCCCTTCCCCCAATCTCGTTCAAGCTTCCCACACACAAGCAGCAATTTCCTAAACAAATTCTTTGGCCTACCAGTGTCGACATTTCCAACTGTAAAATATGTGAATGTTGAAAAAGCGCTGTGATTCTGGGGTATAACGCAAGCCAAAGAAATAAGAACCACTCCCTCTGCTTATCTTGTAAAGTTCCAGAAATGAAGGGTAAAGATAATATCGCGGAACCAATCATTTTCCTTAATCTGTTTCATCATGTAATGCATGGACGGATTATGAAATAAATGAGATTCTAGGGATGACTACGACACCATTCCCCATATATGTTTGTAACATGCAGCGACCGGCACCAGCAGCATCTACACCTGTAGACGATTGCTGCAGAGGACTGATCACCTATGGGTCTGCCCAAGGTGCAAAGATGCCGGTTCTGCCAACTATTATAATCCATTCTTGCAAACTACAGACAGAGCTATAGCCCCAGAGCATTCTTTGCAGATTCGTCACTGCCAATTATGATATACACGTATGATGTCCCTGTTGGTCACGTGGTGGATTGTATATCGGCATAATGGCGGCGACAAAAGTGCTGCATAGACGCTATTATTCACACGAACTTACACACTGTTTCATTTAGCACATTCCTCTCTTTTAATCATGTTGATCTGCTCAGCCTTTCTGACTTTTAAAGAAAGTCGTATTTTACGATTCCTCTAATTAGACAGGATCTTCAGATGGACTCCCGCCGACCCAAGTTCGAACTTTCACTGGTAACAGCGTCCCCTAAGAGCTGTAAAATGGCTCGCCGGCTCGCAAACCTTCACACTTTTACCCTTCTATATCATTCACGTAGGCTGGGAATGGAGAATAAAGCGACTAATGATGTGTTTTGTTTTCAATAATTAACTCAGGTAAGTACATAGACTCACGAATGGAGTAATCCTTTGAGTTCAAACAACATGAACAAGAACAACAACATCAACGACGACAACGACGACCATGACCACGACGATGAGTACAACAACAACAACAACTACAACAACAACAACAACAACAATACTAACAACATCAACAACAACAACAACAACAACAGCAACAACAACAATGAAGACAACAACTACGACAACAACGGCAGAGACAGAGACACACACGGGAAGGTGATTATCATTTTGTTAAGGAAACCATTGCATAAAGATTTTACATATTTGAGGACTTGCGCATTGACGATGAGATCTTTTACCACAGGCAGAATTACATCAACTCTGCATGTTGAACACAACTTGGGTCGCATTCAGCACCAATGCATTCATGTAATTTTTACAATGCTAACAGATCCCATCGGTAATGCGCAAGCTCTTAATTAGCTGTGGCATACTTTTCGTCCAAGTCTGTCTCCCTCTCCCTGACCTCCCCCCACCCCCAGTTCACCCTCCTTCAGACAAACAGGCATATTCATCTATATGCGCGCGCGCGCGCACACACACACACACACACCCACACCCACACCCCCCCCCCACACNACACACACACACACACACACACACACACACATACACACCGACATGCTTGCGTACACATATATAGACGTGTAATCGTTTCCCTGATTAGGCAACGCCTCCTTCCCCTCCTCATCCCTCCCCCTCCCCCTTTTATTGTTTTAACAACGCCATATCTCGCCCAGGGTCCGGATATTAATTATTCAGCCAACAGTATAAATAGTAGCACTGAACTTAAGATGGCATGTACAGTTTCCTGTCTGTTCCAGAGCCTTTCGTTGTTCCATGACGTAAGCTTGGAACCTGACCTTGCAAGAGTTGCCAGTATAGCAAAATCCCCGTCTTAGCCGATAACAATACCAAATACTCTCGATACTCGTCCTCATCACGAATATCGTTTCCAGTTAGTCAATATTATCGATCCTGCTCTTTTGTTTCGTTTCACAATACGTAACTGATATTTCAGTTTTTGCACTCTTTGCATTATTTTTTTTTTGGACTGCTTTGAAATGAGAATGAATGGCAAGAAAGCAAAAACAAAACAAGGTAAATTTACAATATATTATTAAAACCAGAGAGGTCTCAACTTTATTAAAAACTGTTCCGTTTTAGGTCTTTCTTGTGAAATATATGTGATGTCACAATACCGGTATTGAACTCCAACGAAACTGAGTATGTATGTGAATATTCACACGTGCAAATATTTGCAAATAATCGACTGAAGAACAACACTAGTTCAGAGTCGCCAGTACTAATCAAGTGATCAAACTCACGTGCCCAGCTCCCATAATGCCCCGCGGCGTCCACGGACTAATCAGGGAAGAGTTGCAGGCCCGTCCGGAAGTAGTTGTCCACCGGGACTCGGAAGATGACCTGGATTAGTGGTTTCTTGGTTTAGGCTGTCACCCATTCGTGTCTCAAATGTTGGATGGTATGTATTTTTGATGAATGAGGTTGTGGTGCTGGGATTAGTGGTTGTGATGGTGATACTGGTGGTGGTAGTGGTTATTGCGATGGTGGGGTGGTGATGGAGGTGGTG
>JAWQUT010000035.1:3145328-3160756 GCA_033807755.1 Ellobium chinense
AGGGGAGAGGGGAGAGGAGATGAAAGTGTCATAATCACATCCTCCTTCCCGCCCCTACCCCCTCCACAGACCTTCACCACCTCACCCCTACGTCTTTGCCTGAACAACTTTCAGGGTTATGTACAGGATAAAAAATCTACATAGAACATAAACTGCAAGTAGCTTTTTTTTTTGCAGTGTCGCAAAACAGCATCATCGACAAGAGACTGATACTCTCAAAACGCAGCCTTTGGCACGTGGCAATAGACAGTCAACAAGCACGGCTGCCATACACGTAGACACGCCGAAGAAAGGTAATGTGGTTTACAAGGCAATATAGAAAGATCTCTATCGTTGACACCACATATAGAAGTCACCATTTCTGTATTTTTTCTTCTTTTATGTTTTAGGGCTGTGAGTATGTGTGCCACAATGAATTTCGCTTTATCGATATCCCCTAGTACTTGTGCCAATTTGCAGTTAAAATTTTAAAATATGAAAAAAAAATGGCGTATTTAGAACTCACCAACAAGAACAGCGCTTTACCCGTACGGTGGTGATCTACTTAAGTTTCATATCCCGGTGATCGGGTCTTATATGACCCGATAACTCTTTTAAGGAAATGGTGATCGGGTCTTATAAAATGCGAGTGTGTTGTCTACAAAGCTTTAAGCTGAGCTCACATTGTAGTTATTTCGAACCCTTTAGACTACTGGGTTGCCTTCGACTTAGTCTAAACTCATTCCACACTTCCGTACAGTTGCAATTAAACGAAGATATTAACTATACTCCGTTCCCAAGGTTTCTCCTTGCACCTTATTAGCTATGCGTCATTACAAAGGGTGAACTAATCTATGTCAGTCTGTCTGTCACGCCTGCCTAGGCAGTTTTATATTAGACAGATACGGTAACAGAGATTCCTGCTCACAGTCTGCCTTTATGCCCTCTGCAAGATGCCGCAGTTTAGCTCAGTAGGGTGTGAGTAAACTCATGTTCTTTCTGCGTCAAACAACAGCGTGAGTATGTCTCACTCACTCTCCACACTGAGCTAAAACATTCTCCAGCCAGCCAGCCAGCCAGCTAGCCAGCTAGCCAGCCAGTCAGTCAGTCAGCCAGCCAGCCAACAACCAACCAACCAACCTACATATTTACTTAATTATCTACCTACTTACCTACTTACCTACCTACCTACCTATCTACCTACCTACCTACCTACCTACCTTCCTACCTACTTACCTACCTACCTAAGACAGAAATTCATTTATGAAGTGGACCCCGTACTTAACTGAAACCAATCAACCAATTAGCCTACATGTATCTAGTTACCTCGCCACACACACACACACACACACACACACACACACACACACACACACACACACACACACAAACACACACACACACACACACACACACACACACACACACGCACACAACTCACACAGATAAACAGTGAGCATCTAGATTCCACCACAACGTAGGCTAAGCTCATCACCCAACATCATCCTATCGAATATCATCCCGCTAGCATAATTTTCTACACTCCCATCCACCTATATAGTTTAAGTACCACCTAAATCATGGTGCTGCAACAGATTTAGACCACTCGGCTCAACACTTGACATTACATTAAACTTACGCTGTACATTTTATTGTTCTTGCAAGAGCGTAAACGCGCAAGCCTAAATTTTAGCCTGTTAGATCAATGAACATTTAACTGACTACATCCTGTATACGTCTGTAAAAATGATGTAAGAAGTACATAATTTGGTTTATTTTCAACTTCCAGCTAGGCTGTGCTTTCTTCTCTCATTTTGCCCCCACATCCAAGCCCCCCCCCCTCCAAAAAAAATAATCAACAAAAACTGCCCCCTTTTGTTAAATCTAACTTCCGGATTCTTTAAATCAAATCATTGATATAAACGCTAATATTACGTGTCTGCCTGTTTGATATTACCACAAAGTGGGTTGATAGTGAAAAATACTCGGGGAGAAACATGAGAAGGAAAGATTCCGAAGGAAAATCCGTTGATTCCGTTAATTTACAGTCCGCTCACTCACAACTTTCCGCTTAATAGCAATAGTTTTCAGATAGCGAAAAGCTGTTCTCTGTATGTAAATGTCCGTGGAAAATCGCAATTCTTTTCAACTTCAACGTTTCCATTCTCTCAAGGAGTTGTGTGAGTTCAGTGTACCTGCTACGTATTGAAGAGGAGAGATCGACGACTCGGTGCATCATTCTCGTAATTGACATTTAGTTCAAAATTGACTTTTCGACGTTTCATAACATAACCTCCCCTACTTCATCATGTGGTGCAATTTCATTCCCGTACAATTCGTTTCATCAAAAAAAAAAAAAAAGACAGCTCTTCTTTTGTTGTTGCTCTTGCTGTTGCTGTTGTTGTTGTTGTTGTTGTTATTGTTGTTGATGATGATGATAATGACGATAATGATGATGTTGTTTGTTGTAAAATTTGGCAAAAATCTACTTACGACTGTGTTGCCCATTGAAATGACTTGTGACCTAGAGGACCCGCCTGAGTTTATAATCCAACCAGGCATGCAAGAACAAGGCCAGGCGTTTATAAAGATTTCAGCCTAAACAACATTTTTTTTTTTTTNNTTTTTTTTTTTTTGGCGTGACACATTCACAATAGTGCTAGCGGCCAACATTTGAGCAAATTGAACAATATGGCAGATTTAGACAACTAAACGGAATCAATCGACGGCTTGAAGCAGTGAATGTGGTGGTGACTCACATCGTACAAAAATGTGGTCAGGTTCATAGACCTTTTCAGATGGCGTTAAAAGCTAAGTGAAAAAAAAGGGGGNGGAGTAAAAGTTTTAGAGCGATCGGAGGATGAGGGCGGCAGGGGGAGGGGAAGGGAAGAAGGGGGAGAATGGTGGCGGAAGGAAGTAGAAAATGGCGAAGAAATAATAGTGTACGTAATTAAGGGGCTACACCTTCTTCTGTTATCTTCACTACTTCATTCTTACGTTCACTGTGTATAGTCTACGTCGTTATGTAGACAGACGAGTACATAAACGTAAACTTCTTTCTTCCTTTCTTCGTTTAAAACTTTATCAGCGGCGACTATTGAGATGGGCGGGATCCCAAACACTCGGGTTTTAAGAAGGCCGCCCCGCGTCGGAGGACGAGAAAATGTTTATGGGGAGAAAAAGAGGTGGATGAGAAGAGAGAAAGAATGAGATAAATGAAAAAAAGAGAGAGATAAAGAGAAAGAAAGAGGGAGAGAGAGAGAGAGAGAGGGGATGGGGAAGGATAGTAGCGATAAATCGGATAAAATGTTCATTTTAAACTTTTGAACAGGATGATATTAATGCAAATGCAGATTTCGCTCTAAATATGACCGCGCAAGACGTTTTCCTAAAGGATCTTTGCAGGTACAGCTCTCGCCTATGCATCAAACATAAAAATTATATAGCAGAAGGGTGGTTTTCTTTCTCTATCTCTTCTGCTCTCTCTCTCTCTCTCTCTCTCTCTCTTTCTCTCTTTGTGTGTGCATATGTGTGCGTGTATGCGTATGCCTCCATAAGCGTGCATGTGTTGTGCGTCAGTATGTACAGTATGTGTGTCTGTGTACATATATGTCCGTGTGTGTACGGATGTATATATGTGTATGTGAGCGCACGAGTGCAAACCCCTCGCTCACTCACTAGACTGTTTAAAAAAAAAAAAAAAGAAGTAAGAGCCCTGCACATTTTCAATCCTCTCCTCACCTCATCAGTGTCAACGGCCCGTTTCCTCTAGTGTATTGTCTAGACCGTGTCAGTAAGACTGCCTTTTTAAAAAAAAAAATTTTTTTTTTTCCTCACCCTCACGATGAAAAATTTCACACGGCTGGTCTTAAAACTCCAAAGATTTGAGTCATCTGTTTATATTGAGTAATCCAAGAGAATACTGGCTTCCACATTCGGCTGCAGAGATTGTTGATGCATCTGAGGAAAAATTAGAAAATAACAAAAGGGTGAGTCGTTTCATTAAGGAGGCCGAATTTCTTCTGTCATGAATTTGTAAGCAATAGCGAGGTAAAATGTGAGAAGAAAATGAAAACGTGCCACACTCCTTTTTCCGGCTCTATTTTTGGAAGCCGCAAAATATGTAGTAAGTAGTGAGCGGTAGCATTTAACAGCAGCAGCAACAGCAGCAGCAGAAGCAGCAGCAGCAACAGCATCATCATCATCATCATCATCAGCAGCGGCAGCAGCAGCAGCAGCACCACCACCACCACCAGCAGCAGCGCCAGCATCATCATAATCATTAGCAGCATCATCATTTTCAATACTAGCAACAATAGCAGCAGTTGCAGCAGCAGCAGCAACTGAATATTTAAGTAAGTTAGTAGGAAGACTCTTACGAGAAAGCTCCAGAATCACATTATTTTACATCAATTTCTACTATCTTTTCTTGCCAGAAATGTTTTTTTTCCAGTTTATAACACAAATATAATTAAATATATCACTGTCTGAAACGTGTGTGTAGATCTATATTAACATCGTATATTGTACGGCATAAATCTCGTCGCTGGTATGGCATAGGGGTGTAAGCACTATCCGCCTCTAGGGCTGTACCACAAACTATGTTTTGCTCGTCTCAGGTGCAGATGGCCGTTCGTTACAAATATAAGAAAGGACGCAGCCACCTACTGCACCTGAGGCGAGCGTGAAATACGTGCTATAACATAGAGACGGATAGCCCTTACGCTTCTTTCCCACACCAGCAACGACCTGTAGGTCCGTTTAAGTATTTTTGGATATTGGACTGAATAAAGATATTGTCAGTGTTGAAATTAGATACGTTCTGGACTATCTAGGACAGTCAGGATGATCATGAGAGAAAAGAAATGAATGAGAGGGAGAGGGAGAGAGAGAGAGAGAGAGAGAGAGAGAGAGAGAGAGAGAGAGAGAGAGNGAGAGAGAGAGAGAGAGGGAACAAAGTGAGTGAGTGAGTGAGTGAGTCTCTGTGTATGTGTGTGTGTGAGAGAGAGAGAGAGAGAGAGAGAGAGAGAGAGAGAGAGAGAGAAAGAGAGAGAAATTTTCGCGTTCGGTGACATTATCCATTCTGACATCAGAATTATTTACATAACTTTGTAGATGTTCCATATTCAACAAACAAAACAACATATCTCCAGTGGAATAGGGATATTAAAAACGTCTTTCCATTTGCAGCCTCTGTGAGCAAAATTAGCCCTAACAAATGTTACGCCATGGCTTCTGTATTTGTGCATAGATGATGTTCCGTGCGCCGTATTAAACACGAAAGACAAATAATATTATGCACACGTCTGGCTTGGCTCACGCCGAAAGAAAAAAAAAACAACAGAAACTTGCAAAACAGCTCATGGTGTATGCCAAGATATGGTTGCTTTACAAGAAAATGAAGGAAGGCAATATTCAGTGTTGCCAGGCCAGATTTTATGAAGTAGGCAAATCAAGCATGAAAAATAGCCAATATTAAAATGTAAAAAAAAAAAAAGCCTTCAGCACCCGCAAAAGTAGCCAAGTGTGTAAAAACGAATAAAATGTTGAATATTATCATATATAAAAATGTAAAAACATGGGGAAACTGCAAATAGCAAGAACTAACACTCCCCTGTCCTGAGAATCACAGGAAGTGTGCATTCAAAGTTCTCATGGTTTTCAGTTTAAAAAAAAAATATACATGTTTCTTTCGCTTGGAAATGATGAGAAAATGAATCGAAAGTCAGTCAAAATTTGAAAATAGCCAAAATATCACCAAGCAGCCAAGGCGTGAAAAGAGCGCCGAGGGACTTGAAAAGTATCCAAATTTGGCACCTTGAGAACCAACATGGCAACACTGATCATATTTTAATAAACAAGATATAGAATAATTTATTGGAAAATAACATATAATCAAAGGTAATACGACACGAGATTGATTTAGGCGACAGCAAGATCTAATTCTATGAAAAAAAAACCAACCAAACCAAATATAGTTTTATAGGAATCTGATGTGTCTGGTTTTGCTGCGCTGTCTATCTCATCAAAGGTTTTGATGAGTGGAAAATATACTGCGGAAGAGAAGAGGCAGCAACCTGTGCTCAAACGAACTTCAGTCGAAAAATCTTAATTTTCTTCCTAGGTAAAAGTTTACCCGAAAAGAAAAATATAGCCAGACAGGGGTACTTTAGCCAGACAACTCCGTGGAGAGTACTTTGGCTAGACAGCTAGGCGGCAGGACTATTGTACGTGACAGAGCCCAGCAACATGTTTCTCACCCATCTTTAACCAAAAAAATAATTATTTATAGACTGGTTTATATGAAGGTTGAGTCTTTCTCCAGACTTTGATTAAGTGTGATAAGCTACTGCGCTAAAGGACAGGTTGCTCGCATGAATGAATGCTAGCACATAAACTTAAGATGCAAAAAAATCTGGTAGTCGGATGGGGAAGATAGATCTAACTAGAACAAAAAAAAAGGATGTCTTGGTTAAAAATATAGTCTTATCAGAATATTCCGTAAGGTGTATTTTGGCTATCCAGTCAGCACATTAACTCAGAAAAAAAGCCAACTCTAGCTAAATGAATACCAATCAAGAAAACCACCATCAAGAAATACGTGGCGAGAAAAATCGCAAAAGTAAAGAGTGCGTCTAAACGCACTGGCCATAATTTGGTGCCAGCACTGCAGGAGTGTCATGTTGTCATGAGCTAATAAACTTTCTTGAATCTTGAATCTTGTGACTTGAGGAGATCTGTGGCTGTATGCACAATACGTTAATGAACGCACTGCGATAACTATGGGTAATTCCCAAAACAGTAGTGTTCACTGAAGGTAACGAAGTACGTTAATTAACGGCCACTGGATTTTATATCATGAGGTTTATTAAAAATATGACAAGCTTGGGCCGGCTGGCTATACTTTCCGTAATACCTTATAGTTCTTAAAAGCTGAAAACTGAACTACGTTATATGTGTGCAGCAGATCGTTCAATCAGTTCCAAGATAGCTACTCGTAACTTCCGGATAAGGCAAAATAGAAGTGTAATTGCGTCATCAAATCTCGCTTTCAAAAATAAAAGATGCGTCAGCCAATAAAAGTCAACGTAACAGGCCATATCAGCCAGTCATATTCCTCTGACAGTGGAAACATGGAAAGCGGAAGTAATAAGTGCTGGAGTTGTAGCTTGCGTGGTCTATTAAATTTGCATTCAGTCCAAGAAACGTAACTCTCATGAGTGGTCCCCAGTGCTGGACCGATACCTGAATATATAGGAATTGCGATACTCAACCTTCGTGTTCTGAGTATCGAAAGTACTATTTCGATTCTGATACTCAGGATAGGGTAGACATTCTGATAAATTTTTTAAATACTCTCCTGTAATTTCGATATTGCTGCAAGAACAGGATGTCTAGATCAGACATACTGTCGCAGGCTAGATAGAAACTTTCGAAATGGTATCGAAACTTTAGAGCTGGAGTTTTGGTATCTACATCAAACTTCTAGAGTATCGAAAATATTGTTTTTCAAAAACGATACAACCCGCCACTATATCTCACACGGCTTTGTTCTTAAAATTAAAAACGGTTCGTCTGTCTCCTTCATAAGTTATGAATTATCTTCGTACCTTCCTTCTGTGAACACGCCCTTCCCCTCTCTCACTCTCGTCTTTTTTTATTTTTTTAACTTAGCTCTGACAATAAAGTAATGAACTTTCTGTGACACCAGCTCGCCCGAAGTCTCATGGGTAGATTGAAGTGACATTAGGAAGCTCACAGACGCCTTTGCTTAAATGTCAAGATGCTGTCTAATTTCCGACCGAAATCCCCCCCGCCGCTCCCTGCTTGGTTGATCTAGCCAGGCAGAGGTGTATCAGAAGGGGAAATTCAGTTAGGAATAAAAAGTGACATACAATGATATTAATTATTCATATGCGGCAGCTAGACCTCAGTGATGGGGCGGGGAAGGAGTCGCATCTGGTGACGGGAGTACACATTCTGTGGGACAGAGAGGGCACAAACCTTCTAGTTTCCTCCTTTTCCGCCCGCGATCTTATCAAATTCTACGCCACTGGGCCAAGTCAGAAACTGGAAGTTTAGAGATGGACATCGGGAGACAGTGTGTCACATCTCCGTGGGACTCTGTTCTTTGAGACTTTTCTTTGAAACAAGAAAATACGGCGTGAAAAAAAAAGAGGTATGCTCCAGTCACCATACCGGAAAAAAAATCTTGTCGCATCTGGTGATAAAACTAAACAGAGGATAGAGCGACCATCCCGCTGGCCATCCATATGGGTCCCAAACAGATCTAATAGCGGTTGCTGTGCGGGATGTGTGTGGTGGAGCCTGAAATTTTATTTTAAAGGACCGCGGCATATCCCTTCATATTTATGTGGATATTCAATGTTTTAATAGTGCATAAGGTTTGACTGTATCTTATACATGTATGTATGAATACATCTTTAGTTCGCTGCATGATATACAGTGTACACTACTTAAAGGCAAACTGGGTAATGGCAACTTCCGCTTAATACCAACGTTTCTACGTAAAATTTCAATTTACACACAAGTCACTGAATAATCGCAACTCCTTTTAATAACAACTTACCCTGTGCTCCCGAGGGGTTACGATTATGTATCTATCTGTTATACGTATCTAGGTCTAGCAACGGGGGAGTGGAGGAGGGGTGGAAGGTTGGGTTGGGATATTTGCCAAAGATTGACCTTTCTGTGCCTCTCTGAATGTCCAGATTGGGTGCAATGGAAGAAAGCTATAAACAAGATTGCGGTCGAAATTCATCACTTAATGCAGGTCCTGTGTCTGTTTTAGCTGGCTGTCGATACGCCGGGCCCGACTGTCTAATTAACTTATATGGCCAACTGATGTACGCCATAGCCACGCTTGGGATGCTGGGTACGAGTGGACAGAGTCGGCATCTGGTGAGTAAATGTGGTGAGGTGCTGTAATTAACGGCAGCGGTGTCGCCTGATGATTGAACTAGCAGTAGGTACAATGAGATTGTACCCGTCTTCGATAATATTCATTAGAGAGTGTCGATTTGTTCTACTCATGAGAGGTTTTAATTTTGATCAGGGCTGTTGCTAACCTACGGATTGTTAAACGATGTCCGAAGCCACGGGTGTTACTAATTATAGATTCTTCGATTTTTTGTTTCTATTTATAGATTTTAAATATTATTTGCAATACATTAAATCAAGGTTGAAGTTAACCCTTTGGTTGAAGGTTAATTATAGATCAGCGGAGTATTAATAGTAACATCCTATGACGTCTTTTTTGTTTGTTTTATTTTGGTGCAATATTTTGATATCTGCTTCTAGTAAATGTAGCAAAATACTTCACAGTAATCAGAGTTGTCTAACGTATCACGAAACTGTTGAAGCTAGAGGTCTGAAGTTTTGGCACAATATACAAGACGTCATCGGCAGTCCAAAGACATCAACATTCTAATTTCGGTCAGGATGGCGTTTCTCAGGATATTGCATGTAAAGGACGATTTCTGATGTCTATGCTCCTTCGATTCCAGTTCTCTCTCACTCTCTCCTAAGTCTAACCTCTCTCTCTCTTTCTCTCTCTCTTCCTGCCATACACCCTCTCCATACCACCCATTCCCTTCATATCCAGTATAATATCCTGAAGTCCGGCACCCCATCCAAGCAATTTCCTAAATGAAATCAGTGTGTGTTCTATGGCTGACTGGGGATCCTGATTCATGTCGTGGGTGGCGAACCCATTCACAGTTCACATCCTATCAAGAATAAATAATTCACGTCATAACAACAAAGGCCAGCTCCGGTGCGTTTGAGTTCCGGTAGACAACGGTGATTTTATAAAGCGTCTTCTGTGGTTTAGACGTATACGAGAGATAGAGGGATGTATCACATGTAGGATCCCACGAACTGGAGTTCCAGTAGACCTGTGGCCATATGCATAATCCATACGTTAATTAACGTACTGCGTTAACCACTGTGAACACTATTAATGTTTTGGGAGTTTCCCGTGGTTACCGCAGTGCGTTTAACTAAAGTAAGGATTATGCATACGGCCACAGTTCATAAATGTATACGAATGCTGGTTTGAATTCGTGAGCACATTTTGATGTAGAAGATTATGAATTCAGGATCATTGGCCGCATTCATTATTCTTACGTTATCTAACGCACTGCGATAACCACAAAACCTACTAAACTACTAGTAATGTTCATTGTAGTTAACGCAATGCGTTAACACAAGGTTTCTGGATACGACCTGATTAGGGCGTTGCAGGGCAATTCCAGCAGACTGCCACGTTGTTTACGCTAAATATTGAAAAAACTTTGAATTTTTAGCAATTGGTTTGGTTCTCTCTAATAAGGGTTGGTTTATTCCTTAAATATAAATCGAAACTATAAAAGCAGAGCTTTCAAAAATTAACGGAACGACTGATGCAGCATTTTGCTGGAATTGCCAGAAGCTGAAATCCCAGGTCACGAGGTGTTACCGTAAATTTATTTATTATTATATGTATATCAGGAGGCCAAAAAAAAAACAAACACCAAAAAACATTACTTCATTTCAAATTTGATTCAATGGTTCAGTTTTTATGTAATTAAAATATGACACACATTACCATCCTATTAATGCTGCAAATTCCAACGATTTAGATGCTAAGGATTTGTCATAGTTGAAAAAAATATGAAAACACATATCTAACAACAGCATGCCAAGTGTACGTCTGACATATAGGCTCCCGGCACATGAGTTTTATTTTGACAGGCATATTTATATTTAAGTCTTGAAGTTACTGGATCTTGAATTTGCTAACAATGAATTAGGTAACTTATGTCACTTTTTGTATTAAAACTCATGTGTAACAGTGGCACGTTAACTGTTCCTCTGACACATGGCCCCCGGCAGGTGGATTTTTGACATGTATTAAATATTTTTTTATTTACATTGCGACATAAATATCACACCCAGGTCACTGGAACTTCCAGCAGCTATATACCTTTTTGTTAATGTGCCCAAAAGTTAAGTGCAGTTTCTTCCCATTGGAAAAAGCTATTGGATTTTGCTTTAGGTATTTTTTTTTTCTTTTTGGCAACCTGGTAGTTACTGTTTGCCTTTGTTAATTATTAGAGAGCCTGCGCATTTGCGATGGGATCTTTTATAATAGTAAAAATTACATTAACTCCGCATGTTGAAAGCTTTTAAGGGTGCATTCAACACCATTGCAGTAATGAAACTTTTATGATGGCGAAAGATCCCATCGTAAATGCGCAAGTTCTCGATTTATTACTGTGCGAGATGACGGTTGGCTTTTGAGTGGCACGTAACTCTTTTGATGAAATTATTTCACGTCAAACATTACTTGTGTCTCGAGATATTACGATCTCTCTCCAGAACACGGATAGTTTTCTACAATAAATTCGGTTAATAACTTCCATGTGCACTTCCAAGGAGGTACCCCTCCCTCTCTCTTCCATTCTCTCTCTCTCTCTATCTCTCTGTATTTGTGCGTGCGTCTTTTTTTCTTTCTGTCTCTGTATATGTCTCTCTCTCTCTCTACTCTTTCTGAAATCGATCTCTTTCGAATTTCTCGCCGAGGAATTTTAACTACATCTCCGGAAACCACGAGCTGGGCGGTATATTCCCAAAAACGTTCGAACAAAAGACTAATGATATCAACACTGAAGGCACGCCGCATTGCATCCAGGACGCAAAAATAATATTATCTGCGACAGTGATTGTGTAGTTGTAGGGAAAGAAACGAAGATACGCATTCGCTGAACAGCACAAAAGTAGAGAGGTACAAACAAAACATGATAAGCATTTCAACCCTGAACCAAGAAAGGCTGATTCTACGCCTGTGTACAACATTTCCAAGGAAGTTATAGGAATACAGTACATTTTATTGGATGCCAACTGTACATAATAAACAAAATGGTTGCTCAGCGGATACTGACTGCGGACCGATCACAACAAAGATAAAATGATAAAAGTAAGTAAGTAATTACCAATACAGCCTATGAAAACATTGAAGCAATAGGGGAACTGGCGCACAAAAATCGTTACCCAGCCAATCAGTCTAACAGATAGCAAATAAATTTAAATTTCCAATCAATCAATCAATCAATCAATCAATCAATCAATCAATCAATCAATCAATCAATCAATCAATCAATCAATCAATCAATCAATCAATCAACTATGCACACATGACAAAGTAAAAAAAAACAGTCTTAAAACACATTAAACTCACCCGAGAGAATGTGACGGACACATGAAGTCTATATGACTTTTAAGAAAAGACTTCATCTCAACCTAATGCTCAGTTTCGGTAGGGCGACCTCCACGGTGCCACCTCTGGGTGTTTAATTATTGAAAGAAGGAAGGAGAGCCTCCACACAGTAATAAGGTATCAATTATGCATAGGCGTGTCGACATAATAGTCAAAGAAGGAGCTTTGCCCTCGCGAGCTCGCCCAGTTATAAATACTTTCGTCATCTGTTATTCTTTCCAACTACAAGGAGGGAAGAAGTTTATAGTTACATGGTACTGAAAGAGAGAGAGTGAATGAGTGAGTGAGTGACTGAAAGAGAGAGAAAGAGAGAGAAAGAGAGAGAAAGAGAGTGAAAGAGAGAGAGAGAGAGAGAGAGAAAGAGAGAGGGGGGGAAGGAAATCCGTCTAGATCAAGATTTAGTTCTAGATAAAGTCTTATCTTTAGATTAGTGATGTTTCAGCACTGCTACTAGATGGTGGACGGCGTGCAAGTTGAAATAGGGAGCTGGTGGGTTACAGGTGTTAGGCTCCCGAGATACGGTCTTTTGTAGTGGAAATGTATCAACCATCAAATGGAACAATAATTCTGAAAAACATTGCGATGAAGAAACGGTTTTATATTATACGATTCATCTACTATGCCTCACAAATTCTAACCATTTGCCCGCAAATCAGTGGGTTTTTTGTGTGTGTGTAGAGAAATGACTTTACTCTCGATTTTCGCAGTAAAAGAAAAGGATGGCCCCAATCATCTGTAGAGCTTGATATCTCAGTTCCTTATCAAACGACATAATCCTTATTTTGACTGACTGCTAGACAAATCGTAAAACTAGGTCAGAATACACCTGAATCCAGGGTTGGGCAAGTTTACCAAAAAGGTAAGTTCAGATCAAGTTCAGTTTCTCTAAGGGGTGCGGGGGGAGGGAAGAGAGGGGAAGGCGACCCATAAGATCAAGTTTAGCTCTGTTCTATGAAAACTGAATAGTTTTTGGATCAGAACAGTTCCCCTTGAGTTCTGAAACTGACATTCGGTCCTACTTTTCGAGGTAGACGTGAACTGAAATGAAATTTAGATAAAACATTTAAGTTCAGATCACACACACCCCACAACAAAGGTCAAAGGTCACAGTTTCGATCCAGATCAGTTCATCCGAAAGGCCTTTAAAGCTCAGATCAAGCTCACCAACAGGATCCTACGATATCAGTTCTGCCAAGACTACCTGAACTTGATGGGGTGCTGTCGGAAGGACTGGGTTGTTTTGTCTGTTTCTCTTTATATATTTATTATTGTGTGGGCTGGGACTTAATACGAATGAGACTAAAGATTGAAATGCTGCTTTAGGTACGACAGTGGACTCCACTCAATTGCAATACTGATAATGGAAACTTCCGCTGAGCAATATTGTACCTAATAGAATGCTATATTTTTTTACTGAAAAGTCATTGGATAATCACATCTTCTTTTAATCATAACTGTTTTCATGTCCCCAAAGATTTGCGATTAAGCGAAACAAGCGGATCCGACTGTACATATTATATAATTTCCCTAATGGCTGTCTGAGTTTTCTCTGTTACACGTAAGTTGGACGAGTCTCTGTCCAGACAGTTGAAGAAATCTAATCTAATCTTCTCTTTCTCTCTCTCTTTCTCCTTTCTCTCTTTCTCTCTTGCCTACACTGTGTATAAACATTTGCACTTTAAAGACAGGAACATATTGAATTAAATACAACATCGGATATAGACATAAGGAATATCTAGTACAGCCTAGCTCTTTGACTGCGCGAGTTGTAGACTATGTCGCTCTCTCAAATCCAGGACCAGTAGCCTGTTCCTGAGTTTGGGCCTTCCTATCTGATCGCTTGGATGCAATATTCCAATAAACTCTACCCTGAGCGAAATTCGAGTTTTGATGGCTCCGGACAGCCAATAAGGCCGCCTATAATAATTGTACCGAAGCTTCAGAACAGTGACTTTAACAGTTGTGAGCTGGAGCATTAACGATGTGACCTCTTACCATCGTAAAAATTACATTTGCGCTTCGGTGCTGAATGCACCCCTAGTAGCGTTCAACATGCAGAGTTACTGTTATTCTTACAATGGTGAGATATTCCATCGTTAATGCGCAATTTCTCTATTTTCGCGTTACGCTGGGACATTCGAAATATGTCTCATGTAATTCACTGATGGGAGCACATATCGGTTGGTTGAGTTTGTGTTTTACGGCGTGTCAGCACGATTACGGCTATATTACGCCCTCATGGTTACTGTTAACGTTTTTTAGTAGAATTTTCGGATATTGCACACAGTTGTTAAGATATTTCACAGAATGTCACTGATGAGAAAGCCAGTGCTTTCTCCCGCCATGAACCAACTGAATTTGCCACATCCCTTCCATAGCAAAGCCTGTATCAGTCTCTAGACAAGCCAAGATGGCTGCCACTGTTGCGGAAGAGACAGAAAATAGTGCTCTGACTTGCCAGTGGTGTTTGCTACACTCATGTTTTTACTTCATTCATTAGCATACATATCACCGTTGATTCTTGTCACATCACTCCCTCACACACGACTGTTAATCAGATGTTTTACTAACAAATTTGAAACCGTAGATAGTTGCCGTCATGTTGCCGAGCCTTTTTTTCCGGTGATTCAAATGACGTCACGCTTTTAATAGACCTTTAGTAAGTGTGCGCTCTTTAGCACTGTGACTGGCGCGCACCAACCAGGCAAGTCCCCCTGACACCACCTTTGCTTGGGATGGAGTGTGGCTTGACCTTTGGTCAAATTTGGAATTTGGAGCTTATCAGGGTATTGCACTCAAGTGATGATCTGAGGTCAGACAAGGAAATTACGTCTTGGTCGAAGAGAGTACCTGAAGCAGGTCTGTTACGGGAATCAAAATAAAGATCGAAAATGCACTGTTAATACATTATTGACCACATGCTGCAACCGAGTGCTCACCCTCGCATCTCGTCTCTCACTATCGACAAATTACTCTTTCTGTCTGCATCCATTGGCACTTATTGCACCAGCTAGACAGCAGGTGGGGGAGGGGGGGAGGGTCTGCCAGACACCATACAGTCTCTGGAAACTTGAGGGAGCTGGGAGAGAGGGAGGGGTAAAGAAAAAGTGTGTTCCCATCGCACTTCACCCAAACACACTCTGTTCAACTAACCATTTGCCCTCCCCCC